>JACWES010000028.1:61344-86522 GCA_025688845.1 Cucumis hystrix
CTCTTCCGGACGGACTCCGGACTACAGATAGCTCTTCCGGACGGACTTCGGACGGGATATTCTTGGGAAGATGAGTTCATCATATTGAAAAGCAGACGGAGGCTCAATGTAAGATTCGTGCTATTGCGGAAAAGAAAAGAAGAATGAACTCATTAACGAGAATGAAAGAATCATTATGATGTTCATTGTACTCCTTCATTGATTGAACTCTTTTTGACGGAGTGAATTCCTAGAAAATGCTAGGTTTTGGGTATGGCTGGCAGCAAGAAATCATTCAAAATCCGTCATTTTTTCTCTATTTTCGTTAAATAGAAATCTTCGAAAAAGTCCTATTTAGAAGCAAAAAAGCCGGGAAATAGCAACTGGTCCATTAGAAAGGTAAAAGAAATTCACATTGATCACTTGAAAACTTCTAGTGGATAGTCCTACGGACGGATAAAGAGAGGTCTATTCTGGATTCCGCTCCGGATGATTTATCCGTAGGACCTTCCTTATCCATAAAAAACTAGGAGTAGGACTATCCATTAAAACTTTTAACCGAACCTGGCACCTCGTCCTTTTTATAGAGCTTTTAGAAGGAGGTACGGCAGGAATCATCAATCTCATCCTAAGGCATAGGAATCCTTCCATTCCCCCTTGTAGTGGAAAGACCTGGTTGGACAGCCGCCGCCAAGGCTTGTAGAAAGATTACCGAACCTGGGACGATCCTATCAACAGAAACTGATCTCTCCATCCCAAAAAGGAAAGCAATAAAAAAAGTGAAGACGAGCTATATACTCCGAAGGACGTCCTCTGGACTATGAAACCTATTACAAAGGTTAAGCTTGATAAAGAAGTCCTTCTCCTTACTAATTGCTCATCACCCCATTAATCAAGTAGCGTCCACTAAAATAGCGAGACCAGTCCGGAGGACGGGAAGAAGAAGATCGACTTAAGTCAATGAACAAGTGAGGTGAAAAGAATATTGACTGCCTAAGAAAGAGAAGAAATCGCTCAGAGGTATGGCAAAGAGTCCGTCCGCTCGAGCAAGCCCACCAGTCGATTAGGAAGCAAAAAAGGTCCTCGTTGGGGAAGAGGATCCATAAGACAGGGATATTGTAAGGAGGAGCTCTTTAGGAAGATGCTGTATGTTGATATTCTCTTTTCTATATATATAGAAGAAGAATCCTACCATTTCACTTCTCGGTACGGAACCCGGCACTCGGCGGGCATACTCGGCGGAGGCCTGGTGGCGGAGGGAGATAGGCTCAAGTTCATTTAGGAGGCCTAGTTTGAGTTCCATGAATGAGTCCTCTGGACCGGTGCGAATAGCTTTTGTTCTTGAGAAAGTAGCTTAGTTGAAGGTAGGGTAGATCTCTTTGCCAAGGCTTAAGGCGAGGCTTCAAAGGATCGATGTTATTGGAACAAGGGGTCGAAAGATGCCACATCTTTCTTAGTCGATTCCACTCTTTTCTTACTCGATGCGAAAGGGTATCTTCAATCTCAAAGACGATCCACTCCTAAAATCAAAGCTCCAGATGAGTTGACGACGAGGAGCGAAGCAACTCTGTCAGAGGGAGAAGAGGATATAGGCTCAACCAGAGGAGAGGTTAGGAGCCCTTGTTCATCGACTTCCTGGGGGGGAGAAAATCTTCCTGGAGAAGAGGGTTAAGAGTCACCCAGGTTCTTGTCCCAGAAAAAGCAGTAGCTTGTTGAGACATTCTATTTGAATAGATAATCTCAGCTTTCCCTAGAAAGAGCTTCAAAAAAGCAGAAGTCAGTACGAAGGAGACAAGACCCAGCACTAAGAGTATTGGCCAAAACCTCCCCTCAAGCCAGATCCAGAATAAATGGTTGAATCAGAGGAGAATGAAACCTGATCTTAGTAGGCGCCCAGGAAGAAAATTAAGGATGCCTTGCGCAAAGAATATTGCGAGGAGCAAAGATCTATGGCCCAATTATAAGGGGTCCAGATGCGCAAAGAATATTGCGAATTTGAGATCATTCTTTTTCAATATTCTTTTCACCTTGTTCATTGAGCGAAGGACTCAATTTTAGAGAAAGACAAAGTACTATTATCTTGTCGAGCTTCGATAATTCTTTGAGCGCTCCTAGAAAAGTAGGCGTTAAAGACGTCCTCCGGTTCAAAGAATATTGCCCATATTTTTCACTTTTTAGGCTTTCTCTTTCGTCTTCCTTATACCTTTTTCTGACTTTACCTTTAACCCGCGGGTTGATCGTAGTCTTATCCCTATAATTGGCAGTCTTCTTCCTTAATTAAGAGTTGAGTTATGGCACTCGGCCGATGCCTATTCTTCTTTCTCATTCAAGGTATGACGCTTACTCTGGTGGGGTTCCTCGGACAGTCCCAGGACCAGTCAACTAACCCTACCCTAACTAAACTAAGTAGAAGAGTCGAGCGGCCGGTCGCGATCCTAGCCCCTAGCTTACTTAGACTCTGAGGCAAGAAGATATTTCCTTAGTCTAGCTTCCGAGCCGGATTTCTTAGTTAAGTAACTATAACGAATAACGGAAGTGTATAGATAGTTCATGGAAAGTCCCTCTTTCCGGAAGTTCTCCATCGCTTTCTATCCCGCGGTTACCGGCATCTCCTGCAGTCCAGTAGTGGAGAGCTCTATGCCCGGTTTGAGAAAGGGATTTCGAAGTACAGAGAAAGCCGCGCTACTATCTCAATCTAATATTGTCTACTAGATTAGAAAAGATATGAATTACGATAGGGATTTCAATTGGGGAATATGAGGTCTTGTCCGATCCGCTGCTGACACTCGGTATAGACGCCCCTAGGCTTGATCTTTCCTACTCTTTCTTCGCGGATAAAGAAAAAGAAATAGTGGGTTCCTTCGGTAAAGCTTCTAGCCTCCAACTCTGCTGGCAAACTCGGTCTCGGTCGTACTCTTTCTTTCCCACCTGTTCTGAGGGTAATGTCTCTCAGACTCTGTATCCAGCTCCTCTCCGGGAACCTCTCATCTGCACCTAAGAATATCCCTGTCTTATGGACTCAGCAATATCCGAAGTTGCAGGAGCTTTGAATATTGCCTTCCAAAAAATAGCCACTGATTTATATCCATATTAGCTTTGAGCCTCGTATTCGTCGATTCATGCTCCGTTCAGTTATTGAAAAAGCGAACCTTCGTCCATAAGAGTTTGAATGTCACGGGAGTCAATCCAAGAATCAGCCTGAGTTCCGGCCTTAATAAAGAGATCTCATGAGGAGAGAGAGAGGGACGGAAGTAGCTCGACCATAGGAAGAGGGACGGAAGTAGCTCGACCATAGGAAGAGGGACGGTGCGGTCTTTTTCTCATTTATGAGATTAGTGAATTAACGAAGAAGAACTCCTTCTACAGCCTAGTGGCCCCGAACCACCCGTGAAAAGATAAATGGACTATCTTCCCAGGAAAGAAGGGGAAGGCCGGGTTTCAGGGAACCTCAAAGACGCGCCATTTATTAGTGACCATTTTGCAAGGTTTTGACCTCTCCCATAAGAAGAGATACATCAAAATAGAATATGATCCTCTTTTTAGTTTGAGTAGGTTTAGTAGGAAAAGAAAAAGCCTAGTAGAAGGCATCAAAATTCACCTTGTTCATTGATTGAACTTGAATCCGCGTACTCGCATATTTCATTGCGCCTCCAAAGTCAAATTCTCTAATGGGCAATATGCGCCTTCCAGTCTTGTCAATATTCTTTGAACATCTGGACCCCTTATAATAGAAAGGTAGTACTCAGTCGATCTTTCCCGTTCTTGGATGAAACCCTAAAGAGCTAAAGGAATGGCAGGGCGGGTCGAAGAGTCACACCAATCCTTGGTACTCATACCGGCATAAGCCAAGGCCTCTGACTTATTGTCGAATGAATTACCATATATATGCTTCTCGCACCGCGTAGTGGGCTTTTTCTTCTCTTCCCCCCCTCCCACGGGGCGGTGTACCGGTAATGGGGTCGTAGTTCAAGTTCTGAGTTTTCTTTTGGGAAAGATTTTCAATGAAATAAAGAAAGAAAAGGTAAGTGTGGAAGTCACAGGCCTTGAAGCCAAGAGAGAGGCGTGGACTCTCCTCTTTTTGGGAGCTCCTTGTCGAGCAAATTACTCCGCAACCGCTCCGTGGGGCCTGACGCCTCTTTTTACGGTGGGGGGGAGTTGACCCACGGGGAATTAGTTACCCTCCTCGAGTCGAGCTGCTTGCACCCCTGAAAAGAGAGACCTCAGCCGACCCATGCCGGTCTATGTAGAAGCCTGAGAGTGCACTCATGAAACCAGGCTTTGACGCTAGGCTTTCTCTTTGTTTATTGATTGCGCGGAGCAAGCAAAGAAAGCTTCTTTCCGCTTCGCTTCGCCTATTTTTTGGAATGAATGACTTGCACTCCTTTCTTCTTTTCTTAGATAAATGCTCCTCAAATTCAAAGAGCCTCCTAAAGAAATAGGATGAATAGTCGCGCCATAAGACAGGTCTCGTCAACTCATCTGGACCCTTTGTTTTTGGACCTCCGGTTTCCACTTCAAGTAGCAGACGAAGGACTGATTTATCCATATTAACTGAGTTCAGTTACCTGTCTTTCTCTTCCCTTTTCTCATAGTACTTTAGAGAATTCCCTTGATTGGTCTAGCTTCGACATTCTTAGTTCTAGCTCCGCCCGCATACCTGCTTTACGGTGGAGCGGCTTAGAACCTTTCCAGGAGAGAGATACCCCGACCCTGATCCCTGAGTCTTCCGCTTATTATGAACTTCTCTCTCTCTTCCCTCGCTTCTTAGTGATAGCTTGATCTTTCTTCTGAAATGGAAGAAGTCATTCAATATAAGGAGATTTGCACTCTCAACTCAGTATGAAAGATGATAAGAGTGAAAAGAGTTGAGTTAATCAGAGAAAGAGAGTTAACTGCACACTTGAGTGTTCAGAGCATTGTCCTATTTCAGTTATGAATGAAAGAGAGAATCCGATTTCAGTTACGAACTGAAAGAACCTACTGTTCATGTGATTTTGGACTCAAATACCCGCTTTCATCTCAGTTTGAGCTATGGGAATTAGCAAGTTCTCACCTCTCTTTTCTCTCTCTCTCGACTGCGAAACTCATAATCAGATATTCACAACATCTAAGTAGTCAATGAAAAGTTCAGAGATCATGAAAGATCGAATTCAGAGAGAATGGCTAAGAAGGCGCGAAGCGAAGCTATTAGAGAGAAAGAGTATGAAAGATCAGAATCGCTTTAAAGAGAAGAAGAAAGACAAAGAGAAGAGACCTTTCTTCCTCTCTTTGTTTGTGAGGACATTTCCCTTGTTTGCCTCGTGAAACCGGCTTTCTTGCTTTTCTTTTTGCACGTTGAAATATTGTGATTTTCTCAGAGTCTTAGAGAGACTATTGGGACATCTAAATCCCAGGATTTTCATCAATCAGACACGCGTGAAGCCTGACGATCGAGCTTAGCAGAATGGCAACCTTTCTTTTCACGGGAAATCATGGGCTTCCCTTTCGACCAGGAAATCTTTAAGGCAATACAAGAGCTGAGCTTTCCGATCGATCGGCTACCCTATAGGGGGCTCGCTCCTAACCGACTCGTCGATTCATTCCCTCTCTTCACACTTGAATCCAGCTATTGATATTGTAGCCTCTGCCTTTAGTTTGGATTGGAGTTTGGCATGGCGCATCCTTCTTCTTTTTACCTAGGAGTGGGAGCATGGGGAATCCTTGATCATTCACTATCTTAATGAGTGAATTAACGAAGCATAGGTTCAAAGAATATTGAATCCGTGGGCAAGATACCATACCCTTAACAAAGGCTACAGCCACCTCTCCTGCCTTAGTCTAGCGTCTGAGAACCTCGTATTCTACAACTCTTGAGAGCCAAGAATATCCCTGTTTTCTCGCCTGATATAACTCCGTCTCCTTGATGAAGAAAGTCAATATTCTCCGTGAGGCTACATTCTAGAAGTTCATAAAGACATTTAAGCAGAAGCAAGATAAGATAATACGAGAATCTGAAATTGAGTAAATGCCATAGGCTGAATGCAAGAAAAGACCGCTACGTGCGTCAGCAGAGAGGAGACGGAGTTGTAGTAGTTGATCAGAGCTAAGCTCGACAGAATCCATAAAATCTAGAGGTGCTCGACCTCTTCTTTCATTATCCGTTGAGGAAGGGTACGCAACTCGATCGGTCCTCCGGACTATTCGCTATTCGGTATTGAAAAGAAAGGCGTATTTCAATCAAATTCACCCGAAGCAGAATAAGCAGCTGAAAGAGCGCGCTCACCCCATCAGGGCAGGGGAAGAAGCAGTACCTAGATAAGTTCTTGTCCCAGTCGCCGACGTTGTTCCCGCTTCAGAGGCAGAAAAAGTAGCCTAAGTTGCAGTCGCTCTAGCTTCATAAGTTCGTCTTCTTGTTCCATATCCTTGGTCCGAGGAATCTTGCTTGGTTTCGGGAATGAGAAAGATCTCTGTCCCAAGGCAAATAGCCTAACTGCAAACGAGATTGATTGACTTTGACATTCAGATCTTTGCTTCTCTTTTTTACTCTTTTGTGACTCCTTCAACCCGTCTCATTGATAAGGACATGTAGGCGAAGAAGAAAGAAAGAAGTGGAATAAAGAGGGAAGGAAAGCCTAGGAGATTCAAGTCAGAAGAAGAAGACACTCTCTCAAGAATATCCCTGTCTTATGGCACCTCGCCCTCAAATTCTTCCCGTCCTCCCGTCCAGATCCCCGAACTAAAAAAGGGAAGGTGAAAAGAAGAAAAAGAAGGCGCGGGTGCAGATGACTATCCATTAGGGAATTTGACTTTGGAGGCGCAATGAAATATGCGTTGAATGAGGATCCATTCAAAGTTCAGCGGGAAGAACTGGTCCGAAGGACTATCCATATTAACCCAAAGAAAGATTAGACTTTTCCGCAATATTCTTTGCGCCTTATCTTTTTCCACTAAGTTTTAGGAGGAGTATTAAGACCGAAGGACTATTCATCATATTTTCGTTTATAGGATGACTCAAAATCCTTTCTTTCAAAGTACCGCGTAGTGGGTGAACAAGGTTCAAAGAAGATTTCATTGTTTTCTTCCTCTCCAGCTTGACTTTAGATCTCAGGAGAGCTCTTTCTTTCATTCTAGCCCACGCCTAGCCTTTTTTCTCTCGCCCACTACTAGAACGAACAAAAAAAGCTTTATAGGCCCCTTTGGGAATCTTTCTTTATCATCAATCGAATGGAACCAAGGTTCAAAGAATATTTCAAGTCCAAGAACAAGAAAGTTCAGTCAAGAATTTCATTTTGATGCAAAAGGCTGAATTCATATTCGAGGACTATTCGCTATGATAAAAGAGGACAATGAAATCTTCTTTGAACCTCGCAATATTCTTTGCGCCTCCGCCTACTTCTCTTTTTAATAGAGTTCATGACTTGCGCTCCTTAATAGAAAGCCGAGCCTTGCCCCGTCCGGAAGATTCATCTGTAGAACTATAAAGGGTCCAGCTGTTTACCCTACGTCCGGAAGATTCATCTGTAGGACTATCCGCAAGGGAAGAAGGAGTCCGGAAGATTCATCTGTAGGACCATCCATTAGAAAGGGAAGAAGGAGTCCGGAAGATTCATCTGTAGGACTATCCGCAAGGGAAGAAGGAGGACCATCCATAAAGGAGGAGGACCCGTCTGTCCTTCGGACGGGGGATTTGAGAGGCGCAATGAAATATGCGATTGAGAAAAACAAGGGTAAGTATTACACTCGGGGAACTAGAATGAACCGAAGGCGAGAAAACAGGGATATTGTTGGAACCGTTAAGCCCACGTAGCGGGAAGAACTGGATATATATTGTTGGAACTAAATAGAAGGACTGATTAATGGAAAAAAATAGGCGCGAAGGACTCAACAAAAAAAAAGAATATCCTTCTGACTATTCGCTATTACTTTGAAAAGAAAGAAGGACTCGCTCCCCTACAGATAAATGCGCTTCGCGCCTCCCCTATCTTTTTATGGCCATCCCTAGGCGAACCTGGCCTTGTTCATTGATTTCTTTCTTTGTGTCTAGGCTTTCCTTCCCGCGTAGTGCTTTCTTTCAGTTTCTTCTAAACAAATAAATCAGACGAAAGCACTTAAACGAATTCCACTTTCACTTTCTTCCTTTATAGGGAAAGAACTCAGTCGACTCAATTGAATCGAGCCTTGTAAGTCGCTTCGCGCCATCTCTCCTTGCTTCCGAGCGAGACTTGTGAAAATACCTGCTTCTA
Organism: Cucumis hystrix; assembly: GCA_025688845.1. Lineage (NCBI taxonomy): Eukaryota > Viridiplantae > Streptophyta > Magnoliopsida > Cucurbitales > Cucurbitaceae > Cucumis > Cucumis hystrix. The sequence continues at coordinate 69,546 of JACWES010000028.1, forward strand.
TCTTTGCCCGAAAAAGAGATAATTCTAGAGATGGAATGCTTCCCGTATTCGTAGAGTTTTGATTCCCCGTAACCCGTAATAAGCCATCTAACCTCTTCTGCCGAGGTAGCCACTTCTTCAACTGATCTATCTCCCACAAGAGATCTTGCTTCAGCCGATCGACCCGACCCAGTTGTATGTTCCAAATCCGCCGTAACCAAGGGGAAGATAACTCACTATTCACTACTATAGGGTTAGAAGTTGACTCGGCTAGAGCTCCACCTACAAGCCACTCGACCTTTGGAGATCTTTCTGCTGTTAGTGCGGGAGGTGGAAGTACAATCGTAAGCTTGGGTCGTCGGAATAAGCACAATTATCCCTTCCTTTCATGAGTTGGAGAGAAAATAGACCAATATAGGATCCCTGGAAAGGTGCTCGCTTTGTTTGGAATACCCCCTTACTTCTTCGGCTAGGGCCAGAGAAGAAAGCCTAAAAATAAGGCGCTTCTAATGGGCAATATTCTTTGCGCCTCCGGACTGGAAGATTTGCACCGCTCCGTGGGGGATATTGTTTTCTTGATTATGCCTCCAACTTGAGGATAAAGGCTAGGTGGTTTTCTCATACCAGGGCATGAAAACTAGTTAGTAAAATGGAATGGCTAGTCAAGACCAGGGTAGACCCACACCAGGGAGAGGGCGAATAGAGGCTGTCCGGCGACGAACGTGTTCCAGCCAAAACAGCTACGTGGGGTTGATCCTAGGGTCTTCTTCAGTCCGCTTGGACAGCTAGAAACTATCTTCTTCAAGGAAGCGCTTGACTGAAACTAGAAATGCTATAAATGGTGGAGTCGTCTTGTGCAGGTTCTAGGCCTGCCTTCCCCCAAGTTCAGGGGTTAGCCTCCCTTTTCATTTCATTCAGGGCATCATCCTCACGTGAGGCAATCCATGACTTGACTTATAGTTCACATTGAGCTCCCTCTCGTCCTCTATTTGATTGGGAGAGTGGTTCGCAACTATCAGATATAGATCTCTTCTTTCTTTCCAGATCTTTTCTTTGTTTTGTCTGGATGCCCTTTTCGGGCTCACTTCCTAAGAACCCAGCCCCCAAGAGGAAATGGACAGGCATTGAAAAAAGCCGAAGCGCTGGCAAAAACCTAGATTCTATCCAACCCACTCGTAGTGCCCTAGACCTGAGGGGTTAGGTTAAGGGATTCATTTTTCAAGTCAAAGAGGGCAGTCGCTGGGCCTTCTTTCTTTGAGTCACTCGCTCCGGGGAGATCCTCTTTGGTAGGGATGGGACTAAAGAGCTCTAAGAGAAGAGCGGCAACAGCTTATCCGAAAAAAGCAGTTCTCTTATCTTATCGAAAAAGGTCTCGCTTTGTCTCCTGAAGTTCAAGTCAGAAAATCAATGAAGAAGTCGATGCCCACGTAGCGGGAAAAGACGAAAGCAGGGAGACAAAGGCTCAAAGAATTTGAGATAGGCTTTCAGTATTATTTTTAGGTTCTAGAGGCGCAATGAAATATGCGAAAGCAGGGAGCATCAAAATGAATGTATAGGGCTTTTTTTGGAATTCATGATCCTACTTCTTTATCAAGCTTAAGGATAGGTCGTCCGGAGGACTTGTTTTTATCCATCTGAGGAAGTCAAACCCCGTATTAGACTGGTCAAAATGCAACAAAAAAGAAGGGAAAACGCAATAGAACCTACTATTAAGCCTATCTGATGCTTCTCTTTGCATTCTGAGAAAAGAAAAAATAAGGAGGCCTACGACTAAAAAATACGGCTCGTCATAAAATCAATGCTTTTAGTGGAAGGCAATATTCAAAGCTCCTGCCGGAGAGGGAAGAACTGTTGTTGAGAGACAGGTTCAATGAAATATGAAAGAAGGCGCAATGAAATATGCGAGGCGCAAAGAATATTGCGATAGCTCTGACTTTGAAAATAGCTTAACCTGTGGAATAAAGAAGTGAACTCATTATGAAAGAGAGAATTTACGGGATTGGTCTAATCAATAAATAAAGAATAGTCGCAATATTCTTTGCGCCTTTCTTCTCTTCAAATTCTTTGATCCTTCTCACGGCAGCTAAGGATATTCTTTCTTCCCGCTCCGTGGGCTGACTTTGGGCCTCAGTAGCTTAATTAAGAAAGTCAAATCCCATGATTCCTCCTCTCCGCAATATTCTTTGCACCTTGCCTTTTTTCCTTCTTTATATTTACGACCCCTTATATAAAGGCTCCATAAAGAAATACGGATTGGGATTCACGGATTGGATTATCATTAATAAGCAGTGAAGATCTTGCTGCCCTTTTCGAGCTAGACCTCTATCGAACTAAACCTTACTCATTTCTAATACTAATACCGGGAGGGCACCGATGTACAGGGGCTGATTTTTGAATTCCGAGTGCCGAGAACGGGGGCGTCAAAGAGCAGAGGTATATCCTTGCACGGCGACGATACCCTTTTCTCGGTCCGAGCATCCCACTCGGATAATGAGTCGGATAATTATTGGTAAGCGAATCCTGTTCGCGTTCTCGGCCGAGCAAAAGCTCCATTGCCGAGCAAAACCGAAGGTGGCCAGCCGCATAGTCTCTAATTCTGATCTGGAATTACATTCTACGTCCGACTGCCTTGTGTGAGAAGGAGGGGAGATATTTATAAGTAACCGATTCGGGAAAGGGTAACTTCAACCTTTACGGGCCTGGGGAAGGCCTGCCTACTAGTTTAGTTGGTCTAGAGCTAGTCTAGTAAGACTAAATAGTAGGTGGTAGCCTTAGGGCCCCAAACGAGGTTAGGGAAAGTGACACATTTGAAAAGTGAGAAATCGCACTTTCCCGGTTACCGTCCACGCTAAGATAGAAGAAGGCACTGCCCGTGTGGCTTCAACCTCTGCTGTGGGTCTTTCAAGACGAAAGACCAAGGGTACGCCTGATCACAGCGGCCGTACACATCCGTTATTCTCTACCAAGGGAAATGTCTACTAGATGCGTAAATCAGATCGTGACAAGATCTCAAGTTGCACCACATCTCACTTAGGTCCAACCCTTGGTTCGGTTGGTGGCATCGCGAAGTCAAGTGAATTTCATATCAATTTTCTGAACCGGTAGATCGGATTGGTGGCGGTTAGTCAACCCCGAAAGAAGGGGAGTGAGAGATGCGATAAGGGTCAGGGGATGACTTTGAAAGGTCACATAAAAGTTCAGCGTCTCGATATTCACGCCGATCGGGACCGGTCCTCCGGCAGTCGCAATATTCTTTGCGCCTCGTTGCGCTCCGTCCGAAGGACTCGTTTTCTCTTCTTAGATAAATGCGCTTCGCTTCGCGCCGGAGGACGACTGAAAGGAGAGGTTCAAAGCTCATTGAACTCGAGTGAGGTTAGGAAGGAGAGGTGCAAAGAATATTGCAAGGAGCGCAAGGTTCAATGAAATATGAAGGATCATGACTCATCAAATTGAATTGATCCTAAGTCTGAAACTGCTTTATTTTATAAAGGATCATGACTTTTTTAATGGATAAAGAAGTCCTCCGGTTCCTAATACTCCTAACGTCTGAAACTGCTTTATTTTATAAGGATCATGACTCTTTTAATGGATAAAGAAGTCCGGAGGACGGGGTCCAGATGCGCGAAGCGACTGTTAAGGAGTGCAAGGACTTTCCATATTAACCTTTGGGAAGGATTTCACAGCTTTTTTTGGAATTAACAAGTCCGGAGGACGGGTCCCGGTGACGAGTCTAGATAAGCTACTTAGGACTCTTATGGAACTGAAAGGAGTATTAAGACCGCGGAAGGACGAGGCGCAATTCAATATGCGTAGAATGAATGAATCTACCCTTTTTGAACCGCGGAAGGACGAGCATCATTGATAAGGAACGTCCGAAGGACTATCCATATTAACCTGTCATCTGGTCCTACGTAGCTTAATTTAAAAGGTAGAAATCTTCTTTCTTTTTTTTGGAACGCATATTTCAAATTTTCAGTGGAAGGCAATCGCATCGCAAATTCTTTGCGCCTAACGTCTGAAACTGCTTTATTTTATAAGGATCATGACTCTTTCGCAATATTCTTTGCGCCTCCCCCCGTCCTCAGTCCTATCCATATTAACCTGTCTGTCCTTCGGACCTGTCTTATGGCGCCTTAATTTCCCTAATGGATAGTCATCTGGACCTTTCTTTTTAGTTCTTTGCTTTCTCAAATTGCATTGAGCCTAGCCTTCTTTTTCTTCTTCGCGCCCCACTCCGCGGTGCAAAGTTAGGAGCTATTCCAAAAACGAGCTGTTAAATCCTTATAAAGAAAAAAATAGAAAGGTGCAAAGATCTATGGAAAGCGTAGAAGGCGCATATGCGTTCCAAAAACGACCACTGTTAAATCCTTATAAAGCAGACTTAGGCTCAATGCAAGATTCGTGCTATTGCCGTAGGTAAGTTAAGGAGTGCAACGAAAAGAGGAGTTTATTCTTTGAAAAGTCTGACTAACATTAGTATGGGGCGAAGCCAAGCGACTCTTATATAAGAGATAAGGATGACTCCTTCGGAGAGAGTGCAGAGTGCAAGTCTTCATTCCTTACCGCAGGGAGTCCGGAGGACCGGGTCATGATCTTAGTTCCCGTCGTTCTACCCGATTTATTCTCATTCCGATCATTCAAGATAAGATGATGATTCTTTGAATGTGAGACTCAAAAACCTACTTTATGGATAGCTTGATCGAATTCAGTTCCCTTTCGTAGGTAACCCCACTACGCGGTGGGGCCGCTCTCTCCTGATCATTGAGTTAATCGGAAATTCTTCTTTCTTCTATTTTCTACTCGGAAGACGAAAGAGAACTTATTTAGTGTGCCACAGAGAGAGCTGCAAGACTTACTCGACTCGGGAAAGCAATTCCCCCCCTATCTATCGGGAGAGCTGAAAAGAGATGGATGCTATAAAGATCTCATTCGAACTCTAACTCTGAGTCTTCCCTTTATTGTTATTGAATGTTCCCTTTCACGTCTCTTTCTGTCTCGTTCTCGCAATATTCTTTGTCACGCATATTTCATTGCGCCTCTACTGCTTGAAAGCTGACGCTTCTTACTCAACATTAATAGTGAGCGCTGACTCTTTGGGCACCCTATTGATAGTTTGAAGTTATTCTAAGAATTCCATGAAATAATAACGAAACAAGGACCCGCAGCACTCAATGAACCCACTACGCGGGTTACAAAATACAAAGAGACGGTCAATCAGGTCTTGCTGTGGAAGCAGTTGTTGCGCTTGTTCGATCGAGGCAAATGGCCTTTTTTTTATGTCCAATCAAAGTACCAAGAGTGAAAGGCCTTTATTTAGGCCTTACGAAATGCCCTACCCTCAAAGGTTCGGGGGCGTAGTGGCTAGAGCAAAGACTGAAACTCCAAGAACCACTTCAATGGAAAGGTCAATAAGAAGCTGGAGGCTGGGTCAAGATGACATTCTTTCTTTTCTGGCGCTAGGAAGAAGACAAGGTTTTCGGGAGTCTTATCTTAGATGCTTCCGTCTACAATGTGTCCTTTCGTTTCGAACTCATCCATTCCATGGTCGAGATGGGATGTTTTCTTATCACTCATTTGGGGATACAATAATAGGATTGATATAAAGGGGAAGAGCTCACATAAGCAAGAAAAGAAGGAACTTGGAATAACGAAGTACCGATCTTCATCCATGAACGAGGCTCGCTCCTGAAAGACCTACTTATCCCGCACCCTAGACTTTCTTCCATTTCAGGTCTCGCTACTTCGTCAACCGACCTTACTTCAGCGATGAACCGCGCCTCTCGGGTAAGCCGTCTAGGGTAGTTTCACCCTATCTTTCTTTTAGTGAGAAGTTCCACTACGCGGTTATGGATTTACCATATAGCTGTATCATACGATCGTGTGAATAAGGATGATGATTACGGGAGAGGATTCTCTTGGGGAGTGGCTGTACCACCATTTCCATACACTGCTCTCTTTGCCAAGGCGGAAAGGGATTGAGATTTCTCTGACTTCCTGAAAAAGTACGATTGGCGGATCCCTTCGACCTCTTAACCTCAGGCCTCGTGCATCTCCCCTCATTCAAAGACGGACAGGTTAGACGAGACCAGGAAATTACCCGGAAAAAACTCTGACGGATGAGGAATGAAATAAGGAGACTCTTCCACTCAAGTAGACAAAGAAAGCCGAGTCTGTCTTCTTGCTTACCTCGTTCTTGCTTTGAGCAATATTCTTTGCTCCTTAGGCTCGACCTTTCATAATCGGTTGAGAGGGTAGAAGCCGGAAGCGAAGCTGCTCGACCTGTGGAATAGTGGAAGCGGAGCGGTATCTCTACCAGCAAGAAAGAGTAAGCTCGCGAAAGGAAGCCCTATCCATGAATTTCAGGCGGGAAGTAGCAAGCGATCGATAGGGATTCATTCAGTATCTCCACCTGGAGAGGTTCAAAGAATATTGACGAAAAGCAGTTCGCAGACGCTCGATAGACTAAGTTAGTCGCTCCACCTCTTGAAAGAAGTAGGTAGCTCCACACCCGTTCGAGATCGACGGTATGAAATAGGCTGGATGACTCGACCCGCTACGCGGTGTAGAGGGAGAGGATGGGCCATCTGGTCTTGTAGCTGGAGAAGGTCTTGCGCCAAAGCATTCTTTGTAGATTTGACCTACGGGTAGACGGTGAGGATAGGCCACCCGCTCTTTCTCCCAGGGAAATTCTTTCGGACAGGCATCGGGCAGATCCTAAGGAAGGGTACTTTGCTTGCTTTTTCTCTATTGAACGTTTACGCTCAGGAGTCGGTTTCCGTTGTTTAGGAATAGGAAGGAATGCTCTACAAGGAAGTACCACCAGCGGAGGTTTCAGAAAAATGGTCAAGGAAAGAAGTAAAGACCACTCTTTTATTTGAGAGGTTTTTATCTGATTAAAAGAGTCTTCCATACTGATCTAAAAGGAAAACCTTGCACCAAGGCATCCTTAATCTTCCGGTCTTTAGGTTCGCTCTAACTCCAGATCGGATGGCAGGGAAGTTCTTCCAGAGGTCCCCCTTTCGGAGGATTCGTCCCAGTGGGAGTTGCAGCAGAAGTTTCAGCCTAAGCCGCCCATAATGAATTAGACTAGAAGCAAGCTCGACCTCTTTCTTTAATAGACAGAAGTAGACAAAGGCAGAAAGAGTGAAATAGGCTGACTAGAAATAAAGAAAGCACTACGCGGGAAGAATGGATATTGTGCGAGACTGAAAGGTTATGGGAAAAAGAAAGAATGTCCTTCTGAACATAATGCTTTCTTCTTTCCACTAAACTCCGGACGCGTAGGAGGCGCAAAGAATATTGCGTGATGATGAATAGCTATTACTTTGTATATAGTACTTTGTCTTTGTCTTAATCTGTGGATAAAAGAGGTCCGGAGGACCCTCTCCGATCCTCAACTAATAAGAAGAATGATCAGTGTCGGCGGAGTGGGAGAATGGCGAAAGAAATCATCATCTATGATTAAGATATAACGAGTTTTGACTTCTTCGTCTTTTTTCTCTTTGTCTTTCTTCGAACCTCTTTCTCTCCTTTTTGTCTCGCTATTTCATCCCTCTCAGGCGATCGACCAGAGGATCAAAGAATATTGAGAAAGAGCTTTCCCAACAGGTCTCATACGAGATTTTCATTCTCACTATTAGTTGACTAGCCCTTTTCCAAAGACTTGACTCGTACAGCTTCATGAAGTCAAATAAAAAAATACAATATATATAGTACACCTTTCATTGTGTACTTTCAAACAAAGTGCAGATTTGGTACGAGAGCCGCCTATGCTTTAGGAAGAGGCTCAGGCCCCATAGCCCCACTCCGCGGTGGATCGGTATCGGGTCTTGAGGGAATTCCCTCTTGAATAGGCATTGTTCTCATCTCTTTTCTCTTTATCAAAGCAGAAGCCTCAGAGAAAGAGGCAGCGGCCCACCTAACCTAATAAATAAGGCAGCTCGACCTGAATTAGTCTTGTCAATATTCTTTTCACCTTGCCTAGATCTCTTTCCCAAGGCGCGAGGCTGATTTCTCTATTTCATGTTCATTTTATGTCAATGCTTGTTTCTGACTCGAATCTTATTTGACTCTCTTTTCCAGGTCTTATCAATAGCAGCGATCCACGCAACTCGACCTGTCCGAAGAATAAAAGAAGATTTCCAAGACTTCCAGGTGCCAGGCGCAAAGTTCGGTTTCTAATGGATGGTCCTACTCCTAGTTTTTTATGGATGCGGATAGTCCTACAGATGAATCTTCCGGACTCCGGGTAAACCAGCTGGACCCTTGATAGTTCTGGACCTTTCTAATGGATAGTCCTACAGATGAATCTTCCGGACCCTTTATAGTTCTACTTCGGTTAATTACGGAAGGGAAGAAGTAGGACCTTCCGCAAGGGAAGAAGGAGGACGAGTCTGATTCCACTAGTTGGAAGGTGGGCTTTCTTCTTCTTCTTCTCACCTTATGCCTTTTGACCTCACTCGGGATTCCACCTGGAAAAGAGCACATTCAGACACAATCGTACGCGCGCACAAGGCTGAATGAATATGAGAAGGCTTCGATCATCTGAGTTATTGACTTTGATTGGCTACTACTCTATTTGCTGAGAAATAAGATCAAGAAAGAAGACAAGACACATACTCGAGAAAGCGTAGGAGGATTCGTCTCAATCAGAAATTCCGCAATATTCTTTGCGCCTTCTATCCTTTCCAGTCGCTTTAGTTCTTGAGAAAGTAGTGGATAAGCTAGCAAATCTCGTTAATGATATCAGATTCCCACCAAAGTCAGTAATTTCAGGGACTAAGTTGCTCGACTGTAAGGAGTCCAAGATTCAAGCGTAGCCTACAGCCATCTGCTTTAAAGGGATCATGACTTCCTTCTTCTTCTTTCTGGGAGCGGAATCCAGAATAGACCTCTCTTTATCCGGACCAGAAACTAGAAGTTTGAACATTGAATTTCTTTGAGCAAGCCTAGGCTTTCTTCTTTCATTGCAATTTCCCGGCTTTTTTGAAGCAAAATAGGACTTTTTCTCATATATATATCTAACGATAATTGTATAAAAACAAGGCATTTTTCATGATTTCTTGCTGCTTTATAGGCTCAAAACCTAGGAATTCACTCCGTAAAAAAGAGTTCAATCAATGAAGGAGTACAATGAACATCATAATGATTCTTGAATTCTCGTTAATGAGTTCATTCTTCTTTTCTTGACTTTTTTCTCGTTAATGAGTGGACTCTCGTATAGGTCTGACTCTTTCTCTGCTGGATCTCGCGCAAGAAAAAAAATGTGCAAGCTTTCTGCCCCGCCTTCTCAATATTATATTAGTCATGGGGCGGGAGATTTTCTCAAATGCCATCTTCCACTTTCTTCTTCTTGACTTCTTGTGTCTGTGTTTTAAGTCTGAATCAATCAATAATCAATGAATGAGGCTTTCCCGTAAAGCACTCAGTGCTCATACGACCAAGAAAAGATAAGAAAGAGGGTCCATAAGACAGGGATATTGTAGGGAGATTATTCATAAAAGAAGCTGATTCCCCGACAAAAACTAGTACCAGGGTTCTTAGACGGAACGAAGAACGGATCTGCCTGCTTTAGCCTAAATCTCTGTATTGCCTTTTCTCGGTGCCTTCGCCCTTCATATCCGGCTGACTTGTCCGGCTAACTTGTTCTTTGGTACGGATAGCTAGCGCCTAGACGGATAGAAAGATAAGTATTGCCTTTATTTGGCCCTTTTTCGCACGTTTAGGCGCTAATTCAATGCCTTTCGTCCCTTCCTTGTGAGTCCGGCCTAACGTCCTTTATTTATTTGTCGGCGATATCGATCCGGCTTTTCCATCTTCTAGTCCGGCTTTTCCATCTTTCAGGGATATCGATCGGGTCTATTTCCTCAGCTCCTTGAAGGGAGCTTCGGTTGTTCTAGGTTAGGCAGAGCTTTTGCCTTCGCGACCGGATGCGAGAACTTACTATAACCGAGACACTGAACGCTGGCTTCGCCCTTCATCTTTTTTGCCAGATTTTGTGCTTAAGACAGTGACTTCGCTCGACCTTATTCGGTGGCTTCGCCCTGAACTTTCCACTTTTTTGCTTACTTCTTCGATCATTCTTTGCCCCCTCCGTTAGGAGCAAAGAATATTGCGAGGAGGATCAATGAAATTTGAGAGTTTCTGACCTGCCTGTTCTACTTCTTCTTTCTTTCCTGCCGGTTCTGTAGGGCTTCGCCCATCATATTTTCTGAGGAGTGGCTTANCTGCGGACTACGGACTACTCCTTCCCTTAAGGAAGGTCCTACTCCTTCCCTTAAGGAAGGTCCTACTCCTTTCCCTTGCGGATAGTCCTACTCCTAATGGATAGTCTGAAAGATGAATCTTTCGGAACCAGGACCCTTGATAGTCGCATCCTCCGGACTACGGACTACTCCTAATGGATGGTCCTACAGATAGCTCTTCCGAACGGACTCCGAACTACAGATAGCTCTTCCGGACGGAACCTGGACCTTTGTTTTTGCCCTTGCAAAATCATGTATTTCACTCCGTCTTCAATCTAGAAGATTAATCTGAAATCTAGCAGATTCATTTTTAGCTTCTTGAATTCTCGTTAATGAGTTCATTCTCACTTTGCTATTGATAAGAAAGAAGAAAGGCCCTTCTTAGTTCAGTGATGAAATGTACCATATTCACATTTTCGTAGAATAAACAAGTCCTTCGCCTACATGTCCTTATCAATGAGACGCTCAAATAATTTGAGAAGCAACTGAAAGTTTGCCTTTGAATGTCGATCCGACTATCCACTGAAGCTTAGACTTTCAAGATCAAGCCAAACAAAGCTACTAAGAAGAAGACAAGTCCCCACTAGTTTCATTTTAGTCGCTCCGCTTCTCCCCTCTCCTTACAGTCGAGTTATTTCATAACCTTCTTTCTACGGCGTAGTGGGCTTATGATTTTCCTTTTTCTTTTCTTGTTCGTTTAATTCATTAATTCAATTCAACTGATCATGAAAGATCTCTCGCTTCCTCTGTCTTTTCCCTGTCTGACTCGTAAACTCTCTTCCTCTTCTGAAAGAGATAATTACCTTAATCTAGACCAAGGGCTTTCTTTCTTCTATCTGACCTATAACTCTGCCTATCGAGCGGGTAAAGACGGGTTAGCATATTCATACCTCGGGAAAGCTTCAGATCTTCTTATGATAATAGTACTTCTTTCTTCTTTATCTGTCTGAAGAGCGCCACTGACTCAGCCTCGGCAGCTGAGCTCATTCTCATTCTCTCTGGAAGTTACTCATGAAACCTATGAAAGAGAAAGATCTCCAACTCGACATATGAATACCTATCGGTCTCATCAATTGAATCGAACCTCTACAACTCTTTCTAAATAATAATATAATGTATTCTCTCTTTAGGAAGCTAGGGAGCATCCTGAGTTTACGAGTCTCATTCATACTCATAGTCAAAAAGGGAAGTCTCACTTTTCGTATTCTAATAAGGGTAAGATCGAGTACTCTGCCTTTCATAGAAAGAAGTCTCGGTTGCGGCAGAAGCAGAAAGGATAGAAGCAGGAGTTGTGAATAGACCAGACCGTAGCGAGAGAAAGAAGAAAGTGTAGCGGTCCGGGTAGAAGGACTGGAAAGCCCACGTAGCGGTGCGAAAGAACTCGACTGGAAAGGAGAGGGTAGTCTTGAGTAAGAGTCAGAGTACGGTCAATGAAACCCACGGGGCGGAGAGTGAGAGGGAGACGGGATCGGGTGTGAATAGGACCGCCCGAATAGGAGGAAAGAGGGGCGAAGCCAGAATCGGTATCCTCCTACTTTTTAGGGTGGATTATTCCGTATTCAAAATCACTAATGAGTAAAGGATCAAAGAATTTGAGAAGGAGAAGGATCAGTTCGTATTCCAGACTAGACTTGTCTCGAATCCCGTAAAAGAGGTTTTAGAATAGAGGGTAAATGTGCACAATGGGATTTCTAATGCACTTGCACTCGCAATATTCTTTGCGCCTCATCATCAAAAGAGAAAGTGCGAAAGATTATTTAATAAGAATCTATGAAATCTAAGTCATAATTAAGTCAATTCTATTAAATTCAATAAGTTGAAGAACGCTCAGTAGACTCAGTTCATAAGCTTAAAATAGTGCTTTTGATTTCTGATCTTCTCTTTCCCTCTAAGGCTTCGCACCTGCTCAAGTAATATTGGTTCTCTCTACTTTAGATCTGATCTTTCATACTTTGAAAAAGTCTTCTTCTCCTCTCCTTACAGTCGAGCCGCTTTCGCTCCTCTCATTCTTCTTTGTTCTTTACTGAACTTCTTATACTTTCCCTATGTCAAAACTGCTCCGTAGAGTGATTCAGAGTTGAGTAAGTCATAAAAAACCGTGGGGATTTGTGCATTCGCACTAATAAAAAGCACATGGGGAACCCAAAACAAAGGGATTCTTGCACGGGTGGACTTCGCCTAATCGTACAGAGGTCCACCAATTCTGATCTTCCATGGGAAAAGAGTTTGCACTTCAAAACATGGTTCGTGGAAAGCCACTCTTTGATCGGCTGGGTTAGTCCGAGCAGCTTGTAGTTCGTATTCTCAGTACTCTAAAAGAAAGACTCCATCTAGTAAGCGAAGCAGATAGGCGACTGGATTTACCCGACCGAAACCGGAATATGGTCATATCTCAGTCGGAAGACAGATCAGCAGACCTACCTTACCGCTACGTGGGTTGAGCTATACCTTCTTTATAGAAGGGCAAATCAAGCTTCTTTTATAGAAAAAGATATAAGTCGTTGAAAAGAATAAATTGCAGTGTCCCAGTCGAGAAAGAAAGGAAGAGGCGCAAAGAATATTGCTCAAAGGGAAAAGAGAGGAAATAGGCTCGCCTTATATTAATAGGAAGTAGGGGAAGAGGAAGCGAAAAGCTGCTCGACCAAAGGAAAGAGGAAGCTCGGAGAGGAATGAAATTTGATAGACCTTTAGCGCAATATTCTTTGCACCTCCCTGATGGATAGTCCTTCTTTCATATTTCATTGAACCTGTCATCATCATCAAATTTCATTGATCCTCTTGACTGATTTATGGAACTTTTGCTAGTTCAGGGACTCGATCGTCAGGCTAATCGCGTGGCTGATTTGTACTTTGATTGACGTAAATCGTTCCGCTCAGATACATTATCCGTTCGGGTTCTTGAAGGAGAAGAAGTGGAAGCATTCCAAACTCCTTACTAAGGAATGCAGTTGCGAGACTAAACTAAAGAGGAATTCAATTCTAGACGGAGGCGCAAAGAATATTGCGGAGAGGAATCAACCCTGTCAATAAGGCGCTAGGGACGAAAGATAAGACAAATCTTTCTCTTCTCCACCAGAGCTTATCCGCCAGAGCTTATGTCCAAGCTAGAGTCGCTCGTGGGATTATTCTTTCTCACTCTTTCTTAATATGGATAGTCCGGAGGCGCAAAGAATATTGCCTTCCACTAATTAGTACTTTTGAAGCTGGAATGAGGGTGCCCCCATAGTTTCAACCATTGCTGGGGTCTACACTCTCTTTTCATTGTTCACCTCTTAATAAACCCGCTCTGAAGATAGTGGCTGTGGCATCTGAGGCTCCAGTTTCCGATCTTCTTGAAGAAAGAGACCTCATCCGTGGATCGGCTCGATCGTCAGGCTAATCGCGTGGCTGATTTGTTCATTGACTTTTCTTCTTATGTCCCTCTTCTTTCTTAGAAAAAATGACCTCAACCTTCGAGCAATATTCTTTGCGCCTTCTACGTCCGGAGGAGGAGTCAAAAGGAGAGGTCAAATAGTTCATTTTCGCATGAAAAGACCTACGGCACTACATTACATAAGACGGAGTAGGAGCGCTCCGAAGGAGTTGTTCTCAATCATTGATTGCTTCATTCCTTGCCTCCTTTCTTTTTCTATATTCTTTAACTCATTGATAAGGTGAACTTGTGCTGAAAAACTCTCTTTAGTCGGGTCGCCAGACTGAGTCCGCTCGAGCCGCCGTTTTCGTAGCAGAAGTTCTTCTTTCTTTTCTTAAAAGCGGCAGATAGTATATTCACTCATATATATATAAGAGTTCATGATCTTCTCTATCTCGAAGGAGAAGAAGTATAAGGATTCCAAGCATCAAGACTGATTCGGCGGGCGCGCCCGCGCATGACCTATTAGCTTTTTCTTCACTCAAAGATAGGACCCGCTTGGTCGGCCTAGAAGAATTCTCTTTCATAAGAGTAAATGAGTATTGAAGAGAATGCCTATCACGCTAAAGCCGAGTTGACGACGAGCTAGACCAAGAGGGGACAGAGTCGATCTCTCGAGATGGTGAGATCAGGATCTTCATATGCAATCCCCGAAGCGGTCTTTTTTCTTTGCTTCAAATCTTCATTTTTGGATGCCATTATTCAATGACCTCCATATTTCCATGATATGAGGTATTAGAAATTTGAGATGAGAGTCATCCCTCTCCCTATGGTCGAGCTATTTCATCCCTCTCCTTTGAGCAATATTCTTTGCGCCTCCCTGATGGATAGTCCTTCGGACCTGTCTTTATCAGGAGCGTAGCGAACAGCCGTCAACTACTTGATAGTTATCCTATCTTTCTCCGGAGCGGAATCCAGAATAGACCTCTCTTTATCCGTCCGTAGGACTATCCACTAGAAGTTTTCAAGTGATCAATGTGAATTTCTTTTATAGGCTTTCTTCTTTCATTGCTATTTCCTGACTTTTTTGAAGCAAAATAGGACTTTTTCTCATCTTGATAAATAATGATAATTGTATAAAAACAAGGCATTTTTCATGATTTCTTGCTGCTATATTCTTGCTACTTCTTCCCTTAAGGAAGGTCCTACGGATAAATCCTACGGACTACTCCTAATGGATGGTCCTACAGATAGCTCTTCCGGACGGAACCTGGACCTTTGTTTTTGCCCTAGCATTTTCTAGGAATTCACTCCGTCAAAAAGAGTTCAATCAATGAAGGAGTACAATGAACATCATAATGATTCTTGAATTCTCGTTAATGAGTGAATTATTCTTTTCTTTGATTGACTTGGTTAAAAGTTTGACTCCCTTGCGGATAGTCCTCCTCCTTTATGGATGGTCCTCCGGATTCATCCTGCGGACTACGGACTACTCCTAGTTTTTTATGGATAAGGAAGGTCCTACTCCTAGTTTTTTATGGATAAGGAAGGTCCTCCGGATAAATCCTACGGACTACAGATGAATCTTCCGGACTCCGGACTACAGATAGCTCTTCCGGACGGACTCCGGATAAATCCTACGGATAGGATAGAAGGCTCAAAGAATATTGCGGTAGGAGAAATACAGGCTCAAAGGAGAAAGAAAGTCAATGAAGAAGGCGCAATGAAATATGCCTTGAATGAATGAATGACTATGAATAGCTATTACTTTGAGCGTCCTTCGTAGCAGTTTTCTCATTCTCTTTCAGACTTTTTTGACCGGCTATATTACCTTTACTTGCCTTAGTAGGTAGGCCCGCAGATGTAGGAAGGCGGCCCGCCCGCTAACCGAACTGCCTTACCAAAGCTCTTCCTTTTTGGTAGAAGATAGGTCTTGGTCTTGCCTATCTCAGTTCCAATCTGACGGGTCGCGATGAGTGGTTGACTTTTCCTCCAACTCCTTTCCTTTGATGGCACATCTTCAACTTCTCGTCTTCCTTTAATTTGACGAATCCACTGCTCTTAGCTTGAGTTACCCGTTAGATCAAAGAAGAGAATTACCCACTCCGCGGTCTCGTAATAGCACTCTAACTCTAAGGCCCTCTAAGACGAATCAACGAAAGAATTAGACAAGCGAGATGATAGGCTTTACTTCCTTAAGCTATGAAAAAAGAAATCAATGAACAAGGCTCAATGTAAGATTCGTGCTATTGCCCAATGGATGCTTAGAATTCGGGGTGAGAAGGGGTAGTGTACTCTTATCCTCGGATTGACGGCCTTGGCTTATTCATGAAAGATAGGAAATTCCACTCAATCCTAGGGTAGAGCGTGAAGCTTTGCTTTGGAATCGAAGGAGAAGCGAGAAGGAAGTAGGCAATTCAAAGGTGGTTTCAGTCATCCTCTCCTCTGCTTACAGCCTAATTCAAATCTAGGTTCCATCTTGAGTATTCTAGTAATATAATAGCATTTCGGTGCTCAAAAGTATCCTTTATCTGTCCTCTAGCTTAAACTTACCTAAGACAGAAGAAGAAATCACATCTTCTGGTAGTGGCTTACCAAGCACAACTGAGTCTGTGTCTGTGTAGTAGCAGTCCTCTCTTTCAATCTAAGGGTACATATAGATCCTAGCACCAGCCGTGACAGCAGCTGATAGTTGGTTCGCGGAGATCCCTATTAATCAGAGAAGACCTCTAAAGAAATAAGATGTTCAGACCCCTCCAAAATAATTGAATCGAAGGTGCAAAGAATATTGCAACCGGAGGACTCATGAATTAATATGTTCGGGAGCTGTAAAGAGAGAAAGAAAAGAAGAGCTGCTTCGCGGAGATCCTTCTACACCGCCTCAATGAACAAGAGTAGGTTAGGAAGGCGCAAAGAATATTGCTCGAAAGTTAGAGAATCGAGTCAGGAAGATTTCCAGTGAGTATGGAAGCCGGAGAAGAGCGAACGAGAACACTCGCGGATCGGGGCCAACGGATAAGCTTGATAAAGTCCTCCGGACATATGGAAATCTTCCAGCAATATTCCCCCGTCCTCCGTCCTTCTGACTTCTTTATCCATTAGTCGTTAGGCGCAAAGAATTTGCGAAGGACAGATAGGTTCAGTTAAAAGTTTTAATGGATGGTCCTCCGGGTAAACCAACTGGACCCTTGATAGTTCTACGGATGAATCAGCCGGACCCTTGATAGTTCTATAGATAGCTCTTCCTGACGGACTCCGGACTACAGATAGCTCTTCCGGACGGAACCAGGACCCTTGATAGTCGAATCAGCAGGACCCTTGATAGTTCTACAGATAGCTCTTCTGGACGGACTGAGGACCTGTCTGTCCTTCGGTCTTAATACTCCTAACGGAGGGGGGAAG
>JACWES010000478.1:16505-27049 GCA_025688845.1 Cucumis hystrix
GAAAAGAATAATGGGTTTAGTTAGAATTGCAATGATCAAAACTAAACCCTTGAAATTCTTTACTTGTTTTTTTTAAATTTGATTCAAGAATTCCTTCCAAGATCAAGCAATTTGATCTTGCAAGGAAATCTTGAATCAAAATCTCTTTAAAGCTATGCATAATTCAATTTCCTTACCATCTTTGATCTAATGATAAGATTTGATGTAAGCCTAAGCCCATTCCTCACTTACCATCTTGGAATTCAATATCTAGTATATCCTTTTTTTTTTTTTGAATTGTTTTTCATACCAAACTCCCCTTCTCATTCTCTCCTACTACATTCTCCCCAATTTGTTTTCAATACTTTTATCTTCCTTTTGTTATTAATCTCTATATTTCCAAGCATTTCATTCAAGGAAAAATTCAATCACTCCCTTGGGTTCGACACCCCTTGCTTGCTTCTATCTACGGTAAAATCAAGGGTAACTATAAAATAATTTTTCGTCAAGGCGTTTTAGGTAAGTACCCTTCATTAATAACGACCTTACCTACTCTTTGCATAATCTTTTGCATGTCAATTCTCGCCTCGTCAGCGTGCTTCTTTCGATGTCATTACACGCCACATATGGTGACCTTTTGGCATCCATCTGACTAAGTATGATTAGGTGACATATATCTAGAAGAGTTCACTTATAAATTGTAATGGGACTGTGTCGATTAAGGAGAACAATCATTCTCAGCGCCTAGTGACCATACTTGTTCACCTCTCTGAGTTACAAGTGATGGAAGTTATCTCGCAAAGGAAGCAAAAACTCTTTCTTGCACACTGTTAGCCATGTCCTTACTACTTACCCTCTCGAGTAGTTGGCGACTTACGCTGGCCAAGCGATAAGAATACCTCAAACTAACGCGATAACACTTATATGCAAAAGTTCTTATCAATAACTTATCACTAACCTAAACTACAAATAACATATTGACTGATGGAAAGTGAAGACATGATGGATTGAAAAGGTATAAACATGTAATATATATATATATATATATATAAAACTATAATCCTTCGGCCATTGTATAATATGAACAATATAGATATGTTACAAAGAATATAAAACGTGGAAGACAAAGAAATGGAAAGTATTACAAGTTTAGGGAAAGTTAATGGAGTTACATCTAGTGGTTAACTATTTTTGTGGTCTGGTCGTATGCAAACTATAACACCCCCAATTTCGAGGTATTTTATTTCAATCAAATTTGTCTGTTATTTACAGATTTTAAATAATTTGGGTGTTGTTATATTGTAAGATTGAGGGAAAAAGAAATTGGTTATTGATAAAGTAGTAATAATAATAGTTATTTATTATTATTATTATTATTACTATTATTATAAAAAAAAAAAAAAAAAAAAATTCTTCTTCTTCTTCCCGCACACACGCGACCCCCCCCCCCCGATTTCCCTTTTCTTCTTCCTCTTCTTCTTTGCCCTAGCCGCCGGCCGCCCAAATCCTCTTCGTCCTGCCGTTGACCGTTCGAGCACGTCGCGTCTTTGCCCAAGCCGAATCAATTCGTCGCGAAGTGCCGCCACCGCGCGATTCACCTGCGTGTACCTCCTTCGACGTCTGCGCCTGCCTCCGTCAGCAAAAGCCCGACCGCCTCTGTCTCCTCGCCGGCGTCGTTACCCAGTAGGAGCAGTCGTCGTTCAGATCCGAGCCACTTTGCCGCTACTCTCCGTTCTGCCTCTGTTTTGCAAAGCGCCGCCGCGCGTTTTTCCTTACCTTCCAGCCGCGGATTGGAAGCCGACCCATGCCCAAATCTATTACACAATGTCGCTTGCTCTAGTCTTGTGTGCCGCTGCCGCTACGTCGTTGTAATTTCGTTGGGTAAGGATGAAATTGATGGGTTTAAGGGTCTGATTGGCTATGTAAATATTCACATATGGTTTTTGAATGACTGAAAAACAGTAGATGTATTTTATATAGGGGGAAGGTTGGAACTCATGGATGGTTGTTTAGACTGAGTGTAGTATACACTATCGTGGTTGCGTGCTTATGACGGAGGGGACTAATTAGTCATACCCCTTGTAGACCGAGGAGAATGTTATGAGTATTTAGTTTCGTTGACTGATATACTGACATGTTTTGACTGACCTTAGGTTAAATTGGAATGAAATGGTTGTTCGAGGTTAAGTGAAGAGTTTACGTGATGAGGACTTTTAACTGGATTGTAAATGACTGTTAAGATGTATAGAAGGGACTGAGGGGTAAATTATTGGTTTCCTAGTGGGTAGTTACCTTGTGGGTGCCCTACGGGATTATCACCCTTTTGTGCATCCTTCGATAGCACTCTACTGATATGGGCATCCTTCGGGAGCACTGGACTGATATGTGCATCCTTCGAGAGCACTAGAATGATATGTGTTTCTGTAGAACACTAGACTGATTTATGCGTCCCTTGGACGTTAGACTGATTATGTGCATCCTACGGAATCACAAGACTGTGACTGTGCAGGGTACTCCATAGGAAGCTAATAATTTATTTTTCCCCTAACGGGACCAGTAGTGGGTCTCTTACTAGGTATGTTAACATTCACCCTTTTATGTTTAACTTTTCAGGCAAAGGTAACTCGAGGGGCAGACCGACGAGGGACAAGAAGGAATCATGATTTGCCATAGAGGACTGTCTTTAAACTGCTTCCGCTGATGGTTTAATAAAAAATATTTTTGATCGAACTCAGTTTACAAATAGTTATTTTTTTGTAAACAGCACTTTGAAATTTTATATTTTGAAATAGGGCCCGATTAAAGCTTTTCTTCGATTTCTTATGGTTTCAACTGAACTTTGCTATGTCTTTTGTCCACAAACTGTTTTGTGCTAAAGTAATGACTTAGACAAGGTCTGAAAAGTCTGGGTTGTTA
Source organism: Cucumis hystrix (assembly GCA_025688845.1). NCBI lineage: Eukaryota > Viridiplantae > Streptophyta > Magnoliopsida > Cucurbitales > Cucurbitaceae > Cucumis > Cucumis hystrix. The sequence goes on from JACWES010000478.1 coordinate 19,401, forward strand.
CAGTTGGTATCAGAGCCTAAGTTTTAGGTTCTGTAGACTGACTTATGAAGTAAGTCTATGTTTTGTGTCCCTATGGCTAACAGAATCCTTCGTCACTCGTCAGGTATGCTTTTATGTTTAATAAGGACGGTGTTAATAACATGACCTTGCCTAAGTTAAACTAGACTGTCTGAGGTGCTTTGTTGTTAAGACTAAAAGGATATTTTTGGTGGTATTAGGAAACCATGCCGCCAAGGAGAGGTGCACGTAGGGGTAGTATTAGAGGCCGAGGTAGAGGAGCAGGGCGTAATCAGCCTGCTGTGGGCCAAGCTGACCAGCATGTCCCTGCTGCACCTGTTACTCAAACGGATTTGGCAGCCTTGTCTACTCACCTAGAGCAGAGATTTACAGAGCTTGTTGCTGCTGCTATGGCTTAGAACCAGCCTGCACCAGTGGTTCCACCTGCACCAGTGGTTCCTCTTGTACCAGCAGCCCCACCTGCGTCTGTAGCCCCCCCTGTGCAAGGACCGGTTGTACAGCAGCCACAGATGTTACCAAACCAGCTTTCTACAGAAGCGAAACACTTGAGAGACTTTAGGAAATATGACCCTCAGACTTTTGATGGATCACTGGAGGATCCTACCAAGACGGAGTTGTGGTTGCCTTTTGTGGAAACCATTTATATGAGATGCCCAGAAGAGCACAAAGTTCAGTGTGCTGTCTTTCTTCTTAGAGATAGAGGTATTATCTGGTGGAGGTCTACACTGCGTATGTTGGGTGGAAAGTTGGACCAGATCACTTGGGACCAGTTTAGAGATTGCTTCTATACCAAGTTTTTCTCGGCTAACCTTAGAGATGCAAAAAGCCAGGAATTCTTGGAACTGAAGCAAGGACACATGACGGTTGAGGAGTACGACCAAGAGTTCGACATGCTTTCAGGCTACGCCTCTGAGCTTGTTGGTAATGAGCAGGCCATAGCTGAGAGGTTTGTTAGAGGATTAAGGGATGAGATCAGAGGCTTTGTGCGAGCACTAAAGCCCTCCACTAAGGCTGCAGCACTGCGTCTGGCAGTGGATGTGAGTATTGGAAAGGACGAGGTTCAGCCAAAGGGTGTTGACAAGGGAACATCATTTAGTCAGAAGAGAAAGGCGGAGCAAAAGTTCGTCGAAGTTCCTAAGAGGAACATGAGGACAGGTGGTAACTTTCGCCGTTTCCAGCAGAGTTCCATTGGGGCAGGTGAAACTGCTAGAGAGAAACCGTTGTGCAACACTTGTGGAAAGCGCCATCTGGGTCGCTGTTTATTTGGGACAAGGATTTGTTTCAAGTGTAGGCAAGAGGGGCATACAGCTGATCGTTGTCCTTTGAGGTCTACTGAGTTTGGGTAGAGAAGTAAGGGAGCGAGAGCACCACAGTAGGGCAAAGTTTTTGCTACTAACAGATCCGAGGCTGAAAGGGCTGGCACAGTTGTAACAGGTACGCTACCAGTGTTGGGGCATTTTGCCTTAACTTTGTTTGACTCTGGTTCCTCTCACTCTTTTATATCGTCGATATTTGTAACACATGCATGTTTAGAAGTGGAGCCCCAAGATTATGTTTTATCAGTGTCTACACCATTTGGGGAAATTATGATGTCAAGGGAAAAGATTAAAGCATGCCAAATTGAGTTAGCTGGTTGTGTGTTGGATGTAACCTTGTTAGTATTGGATATGCGTGATTTCGACGTAATTTTAGGCATGGATTGCTTGGTTGCCAATCATGCTAGAATTGATTGTTCTCGTAAGGAGGTAGTGTTTAGTCCTCCTACCGAGCCTAGTTTTAAGTTTAAAGGGGTAGGGACCGTGGTCATACCTAAAGTAATTTCAGCTATGAAGGCCAGTAAGTTACTCAACCAGGGTACCTGGAGTATTTTGGCCAGTGTGGTGGATACTAGGGAAGTTGAGATTTCTTTGACCTCGGAACCTGTGGTAAGGGAATATCCTGATGTATTTCCAGAAGAACTTCCAAGACTTCCGCCTCATAGGGAGATTGATTTTGCTATTGAGCTGGAGCCAGGTACCGCTCCCATTTCTAGAGCCCCTTATAGGATGGTACTACTGAATTGAAAGAACTGAAGGTACAGTTACAAGAGCTACTAGACAAGGGTTTCATTCGACCTAGTGTGTCTCCTTGGGGTGCACCAGTACTGTTTGTGAAGAAGAAGGATGGATCGATGCGTCTTTGTATAGATTACAGAGAACTTAATAAGGTGACAGTAAAGAATAGGTACCCACTACCCAGAATTGATGATTTGTTTGATCAGTTGCAAGGAGCCACTGTATTCTCTAAGATTGATTTACGCTCGGGTTACCATCAGTTGAGGATTAAAGACAGTGATATCCCTAAGACTGCTTTTCGTTCGAGGTATGAACATTATGAATTCATTGTAATGTCTTTTGGATTGACAAATGCACCTGCTGTATTTATGGATCTAATGAACAGAGTGTTTAAGAATTTCTTAGACGCTTTTGTAATAGTTTTCATTGATGACATCTTGGTATACTCCAAGACAGAGACGGAACATGAGGAGCATTTGCATAAAGTTTTGGAGACTCTTCGAGACAATAAACTTTATGCTAAGTTCTCAAAGTGTGAATTTTGGTTGAAGCAGGTGACTTTCCTTGGTCATGTGGTTTCTAGTGAGGGAGTTTCTGTGGATCCTGCAAAAATTGAGGCTATTACTAGTTGGTCTCGACCCTCTACTGTCTGTGAGGTTCGTAGTTTTCTGGGTTTAGCAGGTTATTACCGGAGGTTTGTGGCGGATTTTTCTCGTATAGCTACTCCCTTGACCCAGTTGACCAGGAAGAGGACTCCTTTTGTTTGGAGCCCAGCTTGTGAGGATAGTTTTCAAAACCTTAAGCAGAGGTTAGTTACTGAACCGGTCCTCACAGTACCAGATGGATCTGAGAGTTTTGTGATTTACAGTGATGCTTCTAAGAAAGGATTGGGTTGTGTTTTGATGCAGCAGGGTAGGGTGGTTGCATATGCCTCTCGTCAGTTGAAAAGTCATGAACAGAACTACCCTACACATGATTTAGAGTTGGCAGCAGTAGTGTTTGCACTGAAAATCTGAAGGCATTATTTGTACGGTGAAAAGATACAAATTTTTACTGACCATAAGAGCCTGAAATACTTCTTCACCCAGAAGGAGTTAAATATGAGACAGCTAAGGTGGTTTGAGTTAGTAAAAGATTATGACTGTGAGATATTATATCATCCAGGTAAAGCTAATGTGGGAGCTGATGCTCTTAGTTGGAAAGTATCACATTCAGCAGCGCTTATTACTAGTCAGGTACCGATACATCGAGACCTTGAGAGAACTGAGATTGCAGTATCTGTGGGGCAATTGCCTCACAGTTAGCTCAGTTAACAGTTCAACCAACTCTGAGGCAGAAGATTATTAATGCTCAGAGTAGTGATCCTTATTTGGTTGAGAGACGTCGCCTTGCAGAAACGGGGCATACTGATGGATTCTCCATATCCTCTGATGGTGGACTGTTGTTTGAGAGACGCCTGTGTGTGCCAGTAGATACTACAGTCAAGACCGATTAACTGAATGAGGCCCATAGTTCTCCATTTTCCATGCATCCTGGAAGTACGAAAATGTATCAGGATCTTAAACGAGTTTATTGGTGGCACAATATGAAGAGGGAAGTGGCAGAGTTTGTTAGTAAGTGTCTAGTGTGTCAGCAGGTTAAGGCACCTAGACAGAAACCAGCAGGGTTGTTGCAACCTTTGAGTGTGCCAGAATGGAAGTGGGAGAATGTGTCTATGAACTTTATCACAGGACTGCCTAGAACCCTGAAGGGTTACATAGTGATTTGGATTGTTGTAGACAAGCTTACGAAGACAACACATTTTATTCCAGGAAAATCCACTTATACTGCTAATAAGTGGGCACAGTTATATTTAACTGAGATTGTGAGACTACATGGAGTGCCTGTATCTATTGTTTCTGACAGAGATGCACGTTTTACTTCCAAGTTTTGGAAGGGACTTCAGACTGCCTTAGGCACGAGGTTGGATTTCAGTACAGCCTTTCACCCACAGACCGATGGTCAAACTGAACGTTTGAACCAAGTTTTAGAGGATATGCTACGAGCTTGTGTTCTAGAGTTTCCAGGTAGTTGGGACTCTCACTTACATTTAATGGAGTTTGCTTATAATAACAGTTTTCAGGCCACCATTGGCATGGCACCGTTTGAAGCTTTGTATGGTAAATGCGGTAGAACTCCTGTTTGTTGGAATGAGGTTAGTGAACAGAGATTGATGGGTCCTGAGTTGGTTCAGTCTACTAATGAGGCTATCAGAAGATTAGAGAACGTATGCAAACAACGCAGAGTAGACAGAAAAGCTATCGATCGCCCAAATCCTCTTCGTCCTGCCGTTGACCGTCCGAGCACGTCGCGTCGTTGCCCAAGCCGAATCAATTCGTCGCGAAGTGCCGCCACTGCACGATTCATCAGCCCGTACCTCCTTTGAGGTCTGCGCCTGCCTTCGTCAGCAAAGCCCGACCGCCTCTGTCTCCTCGCCAGCGTCGTTACCCAGTAGGAGCAGTCGTCGTTCAGATCCGAGCCACTTTGCCGCTACTCTCCGTTCTGCCTCTGTTTTGCAAAGCTCCGCCGCGCGTTTTTCCTTACCTTTCAGCCGCGGATTGGAAGCCAACCCATGCCCAAATCTATTACACAATGTCGCTTGCTCTAGTCTTGTGTGCCGCTGCCGCTACGTCGTTGTAATTTTGTTGGGTAAGGATGAAATTGATGGGTTTAAGGGTCTACATTGAAATTTCGTTTAGTTGATGTTTGTTTAATTGGTTGCTTTGATGTTTGTTCTTGAAGGCGATATTGGAGATTTGAAGTTAGGGACCTTGAGGTTTTCCATAAGCTTCGTTGGAGTTCATTTCTCCACTTCTTGGGTAAGTTGTGAGATTTACATATGGGTGATTTGAATGGATGAAACTAATTAGAAGGATGTTGATTTTCTGTTTGGTTATGTTTTGGAATTGATTTATTGGAATTTGTTCGATTGAAGAAATTGCATAAGAGTGAGGTAAGGGACTTCCTACTGGACTCACTTATAGCTTTGAGATGTGTTGGACTGTATGATTATATTGGAATTGAGCAGGAATGTTGGATATGTTATATACGTTTGGTTGTGAGCCTGATGTTTAACTAAGATTGTGTTTCGACGAGAAAATATATATTTATGTATGGGTTTATGTGGTTTTGGTGTCAAGTGTATGTGGTGACTGATTGGCTATGTAAATATTCACATATGGTTGTTGAATGACTGAAAACAGTAGATGTATTTTATATAAGGGGAAGGTTGGAACTCATGGATGGTTGTTTAGACTGAGTGTAGTATACACTATCGTGGTTGCGTGCTTATGACGGAGGGGACTAATTAGTCATACCCCTTGTAGACCGAGGAGAATGTTATGAGTATTTAGTTTCGTTGACTGATATACTGACATGTTTTGACTGACCTTAGGTTAAATTGGAATGAAATGGTTGTTCGAGGTTAAGTGAAGAGTTTACGTGATGAGGACTTTTAACTGGATTGTAAATGACTGTTAAGATGTATAGAAGGGNATTAATGAAGGGTACTTACCTAAACGCCTTGACGAAAAATTATTTATAGTTACCCTTGATTTTACCGTAGATAGAAGCAAGCAAGGGTGTGAAACCCAAGGGTGAAGTGATTGAATTTTTCTTGAATGAAATGCTTGGAAAATTATAGAGATTATAACAAAAAGAAGATAAAAGTATTGAAAAACAAATTGGGGAGAATTGTAGGAGAGAATGAGAAGGGGAGTTTGGTATGAAAAACAATTCAAAAAAAAAAAAAAGGATATACTAGATATTGAATTCCAAGATGGTAAGTGAGGAATGGGCTTAGGCTTACATCAAATCTTATCATTGATCAAAGATGGTAAACGACCTTACCTACTCTTTGCATAATCTTTTTGCATGTCAATTCTCGCCTCGTCAGCGTGCTTCTTTCGATGTCATTACACGCCACATATGGTGACCTTTTGGCATCCATCTGACTAAGTATGATTAGGTGACATATATCTAGAAGAGTTCACTTATAAATTGTATGGGACTGTGCGATTAAGGAGAACAATCTCTCAGCGCCTAGTGACCATACTTGTTCACCTCTCGAGTTACAAGTGATGGAAGTTATCTCGCAAAGGAAGCAAAAACTCTTTCTTGCACCTGTTAGCCATGTCCTTACTACTTACCCTCTCGAGTAGTTGGCGACTTACGCTGGCCAAGCGATAAGAATACCTCAACTAACGCGATAACACTTATATGCAAAAGTTCTTATCAATAACTTATCACTAACCTAAACTACAAATAACATATTGACTGATGGAAAGTGAAGACATGATGGATTGAAAAGGTATAAACATGTAATATATATATATATATATATAAAACTATAATCCTTCGGCCATTGTATAATATGAACAATATAGATATGTTACAAAGAATATAAAACGTGGAAGACAAAGAAATGGAAAGTATTACAAGTTTAGGGAAAGTTAATGGAGTTACATCTAGTGGTTACTATTTTGTGGTCTGGTCGTATGCAAACTATAACACCCCCAATTTCGAGGTATTTTATTTCAATCAAATTTGTCTGTTATTTACAGATTTTAAATAATTTGGGTGTTGTTATATTGTAAGATTGAGGGAAAAGAAAATTGGTTATTGATAAAGTAGTAATAATAATAGTTATTTATTATTATTATTATTATTACTATTATTATAAAAAAAAAAAAAAAAAATTCTTCTTCTTCTTCCCGCACACACGCGACCCCCCCCCCCCGATTTCCCTTTTCTTCTTCCTCTTCTTCTTTGCCCTAGCCGCCGGCCGCCCAAATCCTCTTCGTCCTGCCGTTGACCGTCCGAGCACGTCGCGTCTTTGCCCAAGCCGAATCAATTCGTCGCGAAGTGCCGCCACCGCGCGATTCACCTGCGTGTACCTCCTTCGACGTCTGCGCCTGCCTCCGTCAGCAAAGCCCGACCGCCTCTGTCTCCTCGCCGGCGTCGTTACCCAGTAGGAGCAGTCGTCGTTCAGATCCGAGCCACTTTGCCGCTACTCTCCGTTCTGCCTCTGTTTTGCAAAGCTCCGCCGCGCGTTTTTCCTTACCTTTCAGCCGCGGATTGGAAGCCAACCCATGCCCAAATCTATTACACAATGTCGCTTGCTCTAGTCTTGTGTGCCGCTGCCGCTACGTCGTTGTAATTTCGTTGGGTAAGGATGAAATTGATGGGTTTAAGGGTCTGATTGGCTATGTAAATATTCACATATGGTTTTTGAATGACTGAAAACAGTAGATGTATTTTATATAGGGGGAAGGTTGGAACTCATGGATGGTTGTTTAGACTGAGTGTAGTATACACTATCGTGGTTGCGTGCTTATGACGGAGGGGACTAATTAGTCATACCCCTTGTAGACCGAGGAGAATGTTATGAGTATTTAGTTTCGTTGACTGATATACTGACATGTTTTGACTGACCTTAGGTTAAATTGGAATGAAATGGTTGTTCGAGGTTAAGTGAAGAGTTTACGTGATGAGGACTTTTAACTGGATTGTAAATGACTGTTAAGATGTATAGAAGGG
>JACWES010000029.1:0-7500 GCA_025688845.1 Cucumis hystrix
GACTATCCGCAAGGGAAGAAGGAGTCCGGAAGATTCATCTGTAGGACTATCCATTAGAAAGGGTAGGAGTAGTCCGAAGGATTTATCCTACGTCCGTCCGGAAGAGCTATCTGTAGTCCGGAGGATTTATCCGTAGGACCTTCCTTAAGGGAAGGAGTAGTCCGAAGGATTTATCCTACGTCCGTCCGGAAGAGCTATCTGTAGGACCATCCATTAGGAGTAGTCCGGAAGATTCATCTGTAGGACTATCCGCAAGGGAAAGGAAAGGGAAAGGAATCCATAAAAAACTAGGAGTAGGACTATCCATTAAACCATATTCACGAGCGCGTAGAAGGTGCAAAGAATATTGCGTGAAACGTCAAAATAGTAAGGAGCAAAGAATATTGCGTGGAAGTGAACTAGAAAAGAATATTGAAAAGAAAAGAGAGCTCATTAACGACTAATGGATAAAGAAGTCCTTCGGACGGAACATGGGATCAAAATCTAATATGGTAGATTGAAGACGGAGGTTCAAAGAATATTGACCAGATTTTGCAAGGTTTTGCCTATCAGTCAAAATTCCACTATTATCAGTCCGAAGGCTCTTTGAATGATCGGAGCAAAGAATATTGCGGAAAAGAAGAAAGGAGTGCAAGGCGCAAAGAATATTGCGGACTCCCATAAAGAAGAGATTAGGAGGTGCAAAGAATATTGCGCAGTTTCGATCGGAGACCGCGGAGTGGTCCGGAGGACTATCCATTAGTAGTTTGAAGTTCGCCTTATTAGCCGTTTTTAGGTTCTGACTTTCAGATTGAAAAGCCGCAATATTCTTTGCACCTGACTGAACTTTCTTCTAGCTTCGCGCCTTTTAGCTCACATCCCTAGTCATGCTTTTCTGACTTCTGCTTCAGATTATAACAACAAAATAGAGGTTGATCAAGCTCTTTTCTTTCTGATGAAGTTAAGCCTTTTATTTTCATTCATCCTTGATATAGGTTCATTGAATTAAGCCTTGGGCAAGAGATAGAGAGAGATGAGGGAGCAGCAACTAAAGCTTCTCCAGCAACTACTGGGACGAGGGCTAGAGCTTTTTTCTTTTTTCCACTGCTACTGCAATATTATTCGATCATTCTTTGAGCCTTGATCCTCTCAAAGTAGGCCTACGAGGCAGCTGCCTCCGACTATCTTCATCTTCGGGAAGGTATGAATGAGAACGAGAAGGAGAATATCATTGAGGCCTCAATGCCCACGGTTTTTATGTATCAACTATGAATCACTCTACTCATAGGTGCAAAGCAGCTGGGCTCAGATAGAAGAATGCATAGCATAACTGTCAGCTAAAAGGGTACTCTCATAGAGTAGATATGGAGTTCGGAATGGAATAACTAAATCGGCAGACTGAGTCTCAGTTTCCGCGGGATAGGGGCAAGCTCCCGGCATCGTGTATTCTCTCTTCTTTCATGAGTTCCACCTTACAATATCCCTGTCTTATGGAGCCTTCGGTCTTTTCGCAATATTCTTTGCGCCTATTCTTAATCAATTGATTAGACCACTTTTCTCAATAGGGTAGAGTCCTTCGGTTTTTAGTTCCATTAATCAGTCATCTAGCCCTTTATTAATGGGGTGATGAGACCCCTACATCAAGTCTAATCTTTCTCATCAAATTTCATTGATCCTCCTCCTAGTTTTTTATGGATGCGGATAGTCCTCCTTCTAATGGACGGTCCTCCGGGTAAACCTGCGGACTACGGACTGCTCCTAATTCTCGCAATATTCTTTGCGCCTCCGGACCACTATTTCATTATAAGGCTCCATAAGACAGGGATATTGTAATCAATATATAAAGAGAGCAATATTCTTTGCTCCTCCTACGCGGACGGGGAGCGGGAGCGGTGAAAAGAATATTGAAAAGCCCACTCCTATCCTAGGTAAAAAGAAGACGGAGCGCAAAGACTAAGAAAAAATGGGGAGCCTTTATTCACTGATTTTATAGGACTAAAGAGTGGGTCACTTTTCCTTATTACCGGAGTCATCCTATATATTCCCACGGGGCGGTCGGACTCCCGGACCTCCGGACATATTAGTGGATAAACAAGGGTTCAGACGACCTACGGAGGCTCAAAGAATGATCGGAGTAGGCGCAAAGAATATTGCGTGGATTTAGCGGATTTCACACTTCTCATCCTCCCTAATGGATAGTCCTTCGGACCAGTCTTATGGCACCTTTCTTTTTGGAGTTTTAAGACCGCGGAAGAAAAACAAAGGTCCAGGTGACATCACGCAATATTCCCTAATGGATAGTCATCTGGACCCCTTATAATTGGGCCATAGATCTTTGCTCCTCGCTCTTTGCGCCTGGAAGTCTCGGAAATCTTCTTTGAAGACCTGGACCCCTTATAATAGAAAATCTTCTTTTATAGGAGCCTCGCAATATTCTTTGCACCTCGATCATTCTTTGAGCCTTGTTCATTGATTTCTCTTTTTCTTTGTTCTTTCATTCAACTCATCTGGAGCTTTTGTTTTTGTTGTGGAGTTCTTATGTTTTTTTTCTCTCTCTCTTGAATGAAAACCTCACCGCGGAGTGCGGTCTTGTCCAAGACTTCTCTGACTTACGTACGCCCTGGATTCATGAATAGAATGCTTTGTTTACGGCTTATCAGCCCCCATCCCTACTTGACTAAGCTAAGGAACTACTGAAAATGGGACGAAATCAGAGACGGAAGTCAGAAATCACCCTACTCATACGGGAATATGCAAGCTACTAGGCCTGCTTAGGCCTGTTGATGGCGGATGGAAGTACCGAGGTGCCTTTGGATCAAAAGAATATACTGCTTATTAACCTAGTGACTGACTACTTTATGTAACTACTCGCTAGTTAGCCTTAAAGCTAGCTCTCACTAACAAAGGCAGTTCAATCCCCCAGGGTATACCCCCGCCTTTTCTAAGGTGCCATTACTTGCCCGCCGGTTGTCTGAAACTTGTCTTATTGCTGCTTTGTCTTAGTGCTTTACTTGCCTTCAAATTCTGGAAGAGGAAGAAGATAGGCTTTCCGTATTATTTTTAAGGCCTAGTACCAGCAATTCTTCAATCTTTGTATTCGAATGCAAGTATCCGCTCTTTCAATGGTAGAATGTCAGTGAAATGCCATAAGGGTAAATACCAGTCTTAGCTCTTTGAAATGCTTAAGATCAGCTACTCATGCCTTTTATCGAGAGTTCTTCTAGGAGCTTTAGCTCGAATACCAACTCAAATTCTTTGAACCTGCTTTCAAATCGAGAGAAAAGAGATTAGTTAGAGCTAGCAGAGGCTAGAGCAGCATATGATCCATCAGTGGCAGAGCCAGATGCAGTAGTTCCTATGGTTTACCCTTTGAAAGTCGTTTCAGCAAGAGTAGACCCAGCATTTAGAGAGCGATACCAGGGAAAGCTATAGGCATCAGCATCAAGGCAAGGCGTAGGTAGCAGATCTACCAGCATCACTATCGGTCAACTGAAAGTGCTTAATTCACTGCTCCATCAACAGAAAGGACTGAAGCGGCTGCAGGAAGGTATGCTTTAGATGCTACTGGTGGATCATATCTTCCCACCTATGTCTCTAGTGATGCTTCAACCTTCCTTGATGCTGCTGGGTATAGAACTTGGTACTGATCCTGGATCTACTACTGGCCCTGCTCGCTTTCTTTATGCTCCTCTGGTGTGGGGACTGGCTTTCGAACTGACTCGAGATCCGCTGAAGAAATTCCTCCCCGGGTTATATACCAAGCAAGTATATCCCTTCCTAATGGGAAGACCCCCTCTATGATCCTCCGAACCGGCACACTGACCCTATATCAATCACCGCCCGCCTTATCAATGGAATGATTAGCTAACCTTTCTCTGTGAAGTCTTTCCCCCCTATCTTCAATCCTAGTATAGGAAAGGTCATGTCGAGGTAGTCCTCTACCATCATATCATCTCTTTTAGGCATGAATCTCGGAAAGGAGGACGCGCGTATTATCAATAGAGACTCTGAAATCTTGAATCTCCATCCCCAAAGATCCGAAGCTCCCGGCCGAATAGGCTTGAGGAAAGAAAAAGACTTGCGATTTCCCTTTACATTCAGGTCTTTCAGTTCGTAAAGGGCTGGATGGATAGAAAAGTCTCAGACTACCGCTAAAAAGAGAAAAGGAATACGAGGTGAAAAGAATATTGAAAGGGCATGTCCGACCGGTGAGAAGGAGTTCTATAAGTTGAGAGAGGAGACTGTACACGCTCTCTTTCTTTAGTTGTAGAGTCCGAGCGGTGAGAAGACTATATCCCAATCCCAAAGATAGGTCTCGACCCAGAAGAGATTGAAGGAGAAAAGACGAGGAGTTAGGCTGCTTAAGCAGGTTCAGACTCTGACTCGACTCATTCTAGGGATATGGATTAAGTGAGTTCCATGGACTTTCTGGTGCGAGGAGAGAGGTTTGACCTCACCCCGACCCCCACCACCAAGTAGCGTATATCATTCATACGCATGGGAATCAATCGAAGCGATAAGCCCAATCCACCGACAAGGAAGACAAGAGTGAAGGGTGGGCGACCCACTACGCGGTAAAATGTCCTCATTTACCCTTTCTTCTTTCCTTCCATTTAGTATATGGTGGAGTGCTTTCTCTCCCGCGTAGTGGGGCGAGGCCAGATGACTTCTCGGAAGTGGAGTCCAAATTCCCTGTCTTAACCATATGCGCACAGATCCAAAGCGGCGCAGGTGGGGATGAAATCTTCTTTGAACCTCCACCATTTATCACAGATGAAAGTCAAGCTTGGCAGGTTAGACTCCAGGCTAGGTTGAGGTGGCCCTCTTTTTCTTTCCTTCTTCCTCGCTTGAAAAGCGATTATGAGAAATATGGTATATGAACAAAAGAAATGGATGAAATAAGTGGAAATAGAAAGGATTGATCAAAGGTGATTAGTCTCAAGACTGGTGCTAACCAAGGAAGGAGAGGAGGGGTTGAGGCATCATTCTCAGAATCTGCCTCGCTTTCGTAAGAATGAGATTCAAAGTGAGACTTGATGGCTGGATCTCCGGGCATTTTAGTCCTTCACATTGTGCGCATGGGACCAGTTTCATTTAGGCAAAATACGATCTCATGAAAGAGCGGACGGACTTCCCGTCTATGAAAAACCTGTCTTGAATGATCAAAGAACTCGTCGTGAATGAAGGCGAATAGAAGAGCTCCCAGTATGCTCACTCCGTACCAGGAAGAGTTCAAGGGAAAGCACAAACTCTGAATTTCTGGAGCGAAGAATCGGGCGCCGGACCCAGTTTCAGCAGCAAGGTAAGACGAAGAAAGATCTTTTTTTCAAGGTAATTCTCTTTTTCTCATCTTGCTAGTACTAGCCCTTTCCGTTTGCAATAACTCATCTTCTTGAGTTGGGTCCCCTGGGTCGGAATCAAGGTCATTCGAAGGATCGGCAGCTGAAATCGGCAGGCATCTCATAAGCCTCAGTGAGAGTCAGACTTCCAGGTGGAAATATCTACCCGGTAAAGCTCGAAGTAGATTGGGAGGGAATTGAATAAGACTAGTAGGAAGACTTCCCCCACGGAGCGGTAAAGGAAGAGGAAGAATCAAGATATAGGAAGAGGTTAAAGAAGAAGTGAAAGGAAGGAAGGATTCCTTATTCACTGATTTTATGGAGTCCGGATTGGTCCTCCGTAGCTTAGCTTAATATGTCCTACTACGCGAGCCCTAGGCTTTTTTCTTAGAGGTCCTTAGATCAAGAGTCAGAAAGAACCTCAAATAGTAGATGCAATCCCGGGAATCGGTAAATCGGAGACTGAAAGCTAGACCGACCGGCGGAGAGACCGTAGCTCTGACTAGATCCCTTTCGTAACATAATTCAGACTATTATTTAAGAGAAGAAAGACAAGTTCAATATTCTTTTCACCTCCGCTAGGCTCTTTTCATATTGAGAAAAAGTATTCCACTAAAATAGCCTCAGTCGTCTCATTGATATGATAAGGGGAAATTCAATGGATAAAAAAGTCCAGAGGATCACTCCGAAGGAGGCGCATAATATGGATTTCTCAATCTTCTGATCGCCATTCTCTTCTTTCTTCTTTGCACCTCTCCTTTGAATGCGCTTCGCTTCTCCCTGATGGATAGTCCTTCGGACTGGCACCTGTGAAAAGTCAAGAAAAGAAAAGAAGAATGAACTCATTAACGAGAATTCAAGAATCATTTTGATTTCATAACCTTGTTTTTACGGAGTCAAATCCCGGAAAATGCTAGGGCTCGACTGGTCCGGAAGATTCATCTGTAGGACTATCCATTAGGAGTCCGGAAGAGCTATCTGTAGTCCGGAGTCCGTCCGGAAGAGCTATCTGTAGGACCATCCATAAAGGAGTAGGACCTTCCTTAAGGGTAGGAGTAGTCCGAAGTCCGCAGGTTTACCCTACGTCCGGAAGATTCATCTGTAGGACTATCCGCAAGGGAAGAAGGAGTCCGGAAGATTCATCTGTAGGACTATCCATTAGAAAGGGTAGGAGTAGTCCGTCCGGAAGAGCTATCTGTAGGACCTTCCATTAGGAGTAGTCCGTAGGATTTATCCGGAGTCCGGAAGATTCATCTGTAGGACTATCCATTAGAAAGGGGTAGGAGTCCATAAAAAACTAGGAGTAGTCCGGAAGATTCATCTGTAGGACCATCCATAAAGGAAAGGGTCCAGCTGGTTTACCCGGAGGACCGTCCATTAGAAGGAGGACCATCCATAAAGGAAAGGGTCCAGCTGGTTTACCCGGAGTCCGGAAGATTCATCTGTAGGACTATCCGCAAGGGAAGAAGGAGGACCATCCATAAAGGAAAGGGTCCAGCTGTTTACCCGGAGGACCGTCCATTAGAAGGAGGACCATCCATAAAGGAAAGGGAAAGGAGGAGGACTATCCGCAAGGGAGTCAAACTTTTAACCAAGTCAAGAAAAGAAAAGAAGCTCATTAACGAGAATTCAAGAATCATTATGATGTTCATTGTACTCCTTCATTGATTGAACTCTTTTTGACGGAGGGAAATGCTAGGTTTTGGGCCTATAAAGTAGCAAGAAATCAAGTCAAATGCCTTGTTTTTATACAATTTTCGTTAAATAGAAAGATTCTATTTAGTCCTATTTTGCTTCAAAAAAGACGGGAAATAGCAATGAAAGAATCAAGCCTATAAAAGGTGCAAAGAATATTGCGTCAATGAACATAGTTTGATTCTCGTTTCTGGTCCGGATAAAGAGAGGTCTATGCCCCGGATCACCGCGTAGGAGAAAGAAGAAAGGCTCTTTGAAGATTGAGAATATTGCGGTCTTATGGAGCCTAACGGAGGCGCAAAGAATATTGCGGGAACTCAAACTTCCGGTCCGTGATACGCAGGCGTAGAAGGAGTCTTATTCCGCGTACCGCGTAGAAGGCGTAGGAGTGAGATTTGCGCTCCCGGTTATTATGTTATTATATGGACAGTCCTTCGGACCCTTCGTCAAATCTTCTGTTTTTTCGTCGAATAAGTTGGGGTGGTTT
>JACWES010000029.1:15751-78966 GCA_025688845.1 Cucumis hystrix
TCCGTCCGGAAGAGCTATCTGTAGGACCATCCATTAGGAGTAGTCCGAAGTCCGCAGGTTTACCCTACGTCCGGAAGATTCATCTGTAGGACTATCCGCAAGGGAAGAAGGAGTCCGGAAGATTCATCTGTAGGACCATCCATTAGAAAGGGAAGAAGGAGTCCGGAAGATTCATCTGTAGGACTATCCGCAAGGGAAGAAGGAGGACCATCCATAAAGGAAAGGGTCCAGCTGGTTTACCCGGAGGACCGTCCATTAGAAGGAGGACCATCCATAAAGGAAAGGGAAAGGAGGAGTCCGGAAGATTCATCTGTAGGACCATCCATTAGAAAGGGAAGAAGGAGGACCATCCATAAAGGAGTAGGACCATCCATTAGAAACCGAACTTTGCACCTTGTTTTTGAAGAAAATATGATTCATAGTCCTCCGTCTCATTGATAAGGACATATTAACCTCTTTGAGCAAGGCATCCTTAATCTTGGTTCAGACTTGCCTTCGCTTTTTCTCTTCTTTCTCTCTCCTTCTTCATAACTTTTCCGTGGGCTTCCTCTTTCTCACACGGTCTCGCCTATATCTAACCTCTCCCCGTTCTACCGTCCCAAACAAGGCCGTATGGAGTATAGCCAAGTGGTAAGGCATCGGTTTTTGGTACCGGCATGCAAAGGTTCGAATCCTTTTACTCCAGATTATTCACACCCGATCGGATCTGTCAAGAACGAGCTGACGACTACAGGGGAAGCGGTGCTGTCCCTGAGCCCAGCTTGTAGCAAGCCAAAAGTGTGACTTTCACCGTCCTTCAGCATAATCTAATAGGGCAATATTCTTTGCGCCTTGCGCTCCTTTCTTCTTTTCCGCAATATTCTTTGCTCCTCAAATTCTTTGAGCCTCCGGACGACTGAAAGGTGCGAAGGCGCAAAGAATATTGCGGTTTGGAGGAGAGGGTCAAAGAATATTGAGAATTCTTTGCTCCTTAACAGGAGTGCAAGGATGAAAGTGCAAATTCCATAAAGAAAAAGCAGGAACATAAGATCATTTCATTATTTCTTTCTCACGCAATATTCTTTCTCTCAAATTTCATTGATCCTCCCCCGTCCTCCGTCCGAAGGACTTCTTTATCCTGAAATTTTAAGGAGTCTTAAGACCTCAGTCCTATCCATATTAACCTGTGACGCCTTCGGACCTGTCTTATGGGGCCTCCGTAGCTTAATATGGAAATAATAGCTATTCATACTCCTTCTATAAAGATAGGTTTTTAGTTCCATTAATCAGTCCTTCTTATTGGATCTGGTCTATAAATGAACTGCTCCAAAAACAAAGGTCCAGGTGACTATTCTCAAATTTCATTGATCCTCCGGTTCATTCATATGGATAAAAATCAGTCCTTCGGACGGATTCAAGTACAGAAATGGGACATGTACCAGTTAGTTCTCAGCCTTTCTCTTCGCAAATTCTTTGCTCCTCAGCATACCGAAACTAAGAAAAAATAGATAGAAGAACTTCTGCTACAGGAAGAACCGCTACGTGGGGAAGAACAAGAGCTACTGCCACAGCCTAAACCTACGTCAATATTCTTTGAACCTCGTTCACTCGACTCGATAAAGGCAATATTCTTTGCTCCTGCTTCTGACACAGGTCTTCTTCTTATGAAACTGGGACCTCTGCTCAATATTCTTTTCACCTCTCTCACTGTAGAGAATAGTAACAGCCTGTAGATTGGGAAAGGAGCTCGACTTGCTGCGTGTCTTCTCTCTCATTCTCTCCACTTGAAGTTAGCAATTTCTCTTACAAAGAAAGAGTAAATCAACAAGTTTGAGTGGAATCTTTGATACATTCTTAAAAGAAAGTTCAATATTCTTTCTCAATCTTCTTTGAGCCTTATAATTGAACCAGATCCCCATATTCATTAGGCCTCTTGAGTCGAATCAATATATAAAGAGAGCAATATTCTTTGCGCCTACAGTCGTAGTCTGAAATCTACCAGTCCTCTGGACTATTCATCCTATTTCTTTAGGAGGACGCAATATTCTTTGCACCTAACAATATCCCTGTCTTATGGCACCTGGACCTTTGTTTTTGACTAGAAATCCATTATTTATTAACTGAGATTCTCAATTCTAATGGGGAATCAATATATAAAGAAAGATTTAGATAACATATAAGGAAGAAAGTTGAAGGTAACCCCACGTAGCGCAGTCCGAATGGAAGAGTGAATAAGGAAAGACAGAAAAGAGCTCCTAACCTCTGATTTATGGTACTAAAAATAAGGAAGAATTTCATGATTATGCCGCGACTTTCATCGACTCGAGCTCTTTCTTCCTTTTCTGACTTTCTTCTGTTTCAGATATAATAAGATATAAGTCCTTTCTAAAGCTCTTTTCTCTACTTTAGTTCTCTCCCTTTTTCAGGAAGATTTCAGGTCTTTCTCACATTCCCTAATGGATAGTCCTTCGGACCAGTCCTCCTTCAAACAAAGGTCCAGCTTCCGTCCGGAAGAGCTATCTGTAGTCCGGAGTCCGTCCGGAAGAGCTATCTGTAGTCCTACGTCCGTCCGGAAGAGCTATCTGTAGTCCTACGTCCGTCCGGAAGAGCTATCTGTAGTCCTACGTCCGGAAGATTCATCTTCCGGACTATCCATTAGGAGTAGTCCGAAGTCCGCAGTCCGGAAGATTCATCTGTAGTCCGAAGTCCGCAGGATTCATCCGGAGTCCGGAAGATTCATCTGTAGGACTATCCGCAAGGGAAGAAGGAGGACCTTCCTTAAGGGAAGAAGGAGGACCGTCCATAAAGGAGTAGGACCATCCATTAGAAAGGGAAGGAGTAGTCCGTAGGATTTATCCGGAGGACTATCCGCAAGGGAAAGGAGTAGTCCGGAAGATTCATCTGTAGGACTATCCATTAGAAAGGGAAGAAGTAGGACCTTCCTTAAGGGAAGGAGTAGGACTATCCATTAAAACTTTTCATATCCGGACTCTAAAACGGAGGACCTGTCTTATTGCGACTAGCAAAAATCAAGAATGTCATCTTGACCTTTCTTTTGAAATAGTGGGACTGATTTTTATCCATATTAAGGTCGTATGAGAACCTGAAGCTCTGTCTCGCGTCTGAGAACCCTCTGGATGTCTCGCTTTATCTTAGCTCCGGGCTGCTGTACTTCAAGCTTTTCCTTCAAGCATCAGTCTTCTTTCTCACGCAACTCACGCAACTCTCAAGATTCCCCGTCCTCAGGACAGACAGGCGCAAAGAATATTGCGAGGACTTCGGACCTGTGACGCCTTCGGACCTGTCTTATGGCACCGCGTAGTGGGAAATAGCAATATTCTTTGCGCATCTTTTCTTTGATTTACTCGCGCACCTGGTCCGAAGGACTGACCGCAGAGGTTGTATTTGGTCTTTACTTTGAGCCCTTATTAAATGCTATTTTTCCTTAACTGCGCCCGCGAGTCATCAATAGAAAAAGGATATTCTTTCCACGCAATATTCGATAATTCAGGCTTCGGACCACAAAGAATATTGCGAAAAAAAAGGACGAGTCTGAAATATTGAATTCCAAAAAAAGCTATTATAAAGAAAGAAAGCCCTATTCTTACCGCCCCGTGGGAATATATAGGATGAAAGTAGCGGATGAAAGGCATCAAAATCGAAGTTGCGCTTTCTTCTTAGTTCTTTTTATAGGACTAAAGGGTGCAGATGAGAAAATAATGGGAATGCAGTTCAAGGAAGTTAAAGGACATGGCATGGAAAGCATGAAATTCTTCCTTATTTTTTGAGTAGGTTCTAGAGGACCTCAATGAACAAGGCTCCATAAGACAGGGATATTGTAGTTTGAGTATCATAAGAGGATATTTTCAGATTCAAAGATGAAAGGAAGAAAGCGGAGGACGGAGCCATCCCCATCTTGCGAAAAGACTCGATTTGACAGTGCCCGGGCACACTTTCCACGTGCTTCAACCGGCCGGATTGAAAGGTACTTAGTCTGAAGAGGCTAGACAAGCAGAAGATGGACCTTGGGGCATTGGCACATGATCCACGCACGCAAATCGACCTAGCGCGAGGAGTTCTTTCCCTTGCCCCTCCCTCCTGGGGAAGTTCAGGCTCGACCACCTCTTCTTGCATCCCTTTCTTTTGCTGCTGTAGCCATAGTTCTCGCAGAGGCTGCTTATGTTTCAGAAAGAGAAGTCGCGCCTCGTCCATTGATCGGTAAGCTCTTTCCTAAAGCGCCTTTGATCAATCCTTTCTATTTCAATATGCTTTAGATCTTTCATCAAAAAAGGATCTCTGGATCGAGCTCATATTCCCGAAACTAAGCAAGAAATCCAGCAACTAAAGCTAGATAAAGCACTGGTCTGGGACAATTCTGCAAGACGAAGACGAAGAAGGACTGCAGCGGAAAGAGAGGCTAATGAGAGAGGTCGCGCAGGTCACCTCTGAGGCTGATACCTATTATCCCCCCTTTTTTATGGGGCTCTTTCTTACGAACCACTTGAGATTTCTTCGCACCTCTCAAGAAATAAGAAGATAATACAAGAAGACGGCGATTGATAGTTACTTCATTAATAATATAATAATCGATAAGAAAGCTAAGAAGAAAAGTCAATTCAAAGAATGAGAATGAAGAGTCAACTTACAGTATCTCTCTCTTTCTCCCTCTTTCTCGTAAAAAGGGTGAGTGAGGCTTAGCCTTCCCGTGGGAACTGCGCACCAGTTCTAAACAAAGAACTCATACTCCTCTTCATCCTACCTTCACTTCGTCCGCCGCACCACTCTCTTTCTTTCGAGTTCAAAATCAGTAGTCGGAAATGAGAAAGTCCTTCTTTTTTGATTTTAGTGGCGAGTGTAACGAATATGAATTCAGCCTCCTTCGGAGCTTTTTGAAAAGGTAGATTCAATATTCTTCTCTGGGTTAATATGGATAGTCCTTCTTTCATATTTCATTGAACCTTCTACGTGCTCCTATTTACTGAATATGGATAAATCAGTCTCATCCCCCCATAATCAAGTAGCGTCCACTAAAAAGGAGTATTCCATTCCAAAAAAAAGCTATTATATCCATTGAATTTTTGAGTGGAATACTTTTGAGAATATTGAATTCAGCCTAGCGGAGGCCTATCCATTAGAGAATTTGACTTGCGTGAGAAAAGCAAAGAATATTGCGGAGAAAGAATATTGAGAGGAGGAGTTCTAATCTAAAATATGGTTCATAGTCCCATATTAAGCTACGGAGGCCCAAAGTCAGCCCTTCTATTAATTCTAATGGATGGTCCTACAGATGAATCTTCCGGACTACTTCTTCCCTTTCTAATGGATGGTCCTACTTCGGTTAATTACGGATAGTCCTACTTCGGTTAATTACGGAAGGTCCTACTCCTAGTTTTTTATGGATGCGGATAGTCCTACTCCTAATGGATAGTCCGGAAGATGAATCTTCCGGAACCAGGACCCTTGATAGTCGAATCAGCAGGACCCTTGATAGTTCTACAGATAGCTCTTCCGGACGGACTGGATCTTGTAAGATCAAGCCTAGCGTCTTTCTTCTGCTTGGAAGTAAAGAAATACATCGCCGGGTGTATTAAGCGCTTTCGGCGCGTCCTAGTCGAACCTTGTCTTCTTTCTCATTCAAGATAGAATTACCCTTCTCCCTTTGAGTACTCATTGCTGAAAGTGAAAGATCTCTCAATAAAGACCTTTGGAAAGGGAAAGAGATCTAGAAAGAAGACCTTCCCCCCGATCTCATCCTCACACACTCCTTAATTCATTAATTCAAAGAATGAGATAGGCTAGTTATTAGATACCGATAGACTGTGAGAATACAGCTGACCCTACGTTCGCGCGGTTCCCCCCGATGCGCCTCTTTCGGGGAGTTTCTGCCTCGTGTACGAGCGCTGGTATTGTACCTAGGAGTGGGACCTCTTGTCTCGCATTTCGTACTTTCTTTATGCAATGCATTCAAAACAAAAACGGAATAAGAAAAGAACCAACTCAAGACGACCTACGGCAAGGCTCCATAAGACAGGGCATCGATCAATATCCGAAGTATTAGGCGCAAAGAATTTGCGAAAGCGACTGTAAGCCCACGTAGCGGTGCCAGGTGCAAAGTTCGGTTAATTACGGAAAGTCAAGAAAAGAAAAGAAGCTCATTAACGAGAGAAGCTAAAAAAGAATCTGGGGAGCTATCAGCCTGGATCGAATTCCACCTCTTCCACTGAAGTAGCAGAGTCTCTTTATTAAGTTGGGTAGGCTATACGAGTTGATTGCGCATTTCTTTAGCAAATGCTAACTGACGACCCATTCTCCCCTTTCTATGTTTAAGTGCTCAAATAGCTCTTTACGCAATTTATGTACAAAACGAGATTTCTATAAGAAGGAAAATCCATTGATTTGACAACAAAACTTGCTGCATTTCCTACTTCGGGTCTTTTTTGCTGAAAATGTACTTTGAGATTTCTCGTATCGTATTAAACAAGGAATCTTAGGCGGAAAAGAAAGACGATAAAGGGCACGTACCCGTACAGAAAAGGGCGCGCGGAGTAAGACCTCCAATCCTCCAAAGGGTGAAGAAAGACCACCATATGGGAAATGGTCTACTGCGGTTGAAGTGTCCGTTGTTCTTGCTGTGTCGGATGCTGAATTATAGACCGATCGGTCCGGAGGTCTTGATGATTGTAAAGACTAGAAAGAAACTAATAAGAGGATAAGTCCTCCGCTCAATGAAGAAGGTTCAAAGAATATTTCATGAAAGGAGAGGTGCAAAGAATATTGCGAGGATTGACTTGGTGTGAAGCCTGAGCATAGTCAAAGGCTAATCCTTTGTCTTCTCTTCTGTGGCTCAAGGGAAATTTCCTCTTTCCTTTTCTCATTTTCTCCGTGGGCCGCTCGGATGCCGGCTTGGTTGGAACCTTGTTCAGGACCAAGCAAGAGAAGGTTATGGGGTAGTCAAAAAGGAAATGACTGATGGTGTAGCCAAGGTTAATAAGGAATATGAGATCCTAGTCTTGGAGTAATAACTATCGATTTTATTACTCTTTACTTTTCTTATAGCTTATAGAATGGCTGAGAAGTCAGGTAGCGAAGCCTTATCTTATGCTATTTCATGCCTTGTCGGAAGGATGTATGGGAGGATAGAATACCCGAGACTTGCTGCCGGAAAGAGCTCATTAGAGGCATTCCACTGAGATGTCTTAGGCTGAGGCATTTAGATGGGCTCTGTAGACAGAGGTAAGGAGGGAAGGATAGAAGGGATTCAAAGGGAAAGTCTCAAGTAGAGTTTAGCAATCAAAAGAAGATGTTCACTAGGTTCAAAGAAGATTGAATCGCCTTATACCAGAAAGAGTCCTTCGCCATTAAAGCAAAGGTGAATAGGCTTTTCTTCACCCGGGAGGAAGAAGAGCTATTCTGCTTAGCAGCGGAAGGGAGAGGTGGGAAAGGAAGTTACTTATTCAATGCTGAAAGAAGGCGAGTGCCATCGATTTCGCTGTTGATGGCGTAACCGCTCTTTATTTAAGAGCATTTGAAAAGAGAGGCAAGGAGCAAAGAATATTGCGAGGAGTTCTCCCACCTTTTATATATATATAAAACCCGGAATTCGAACCTTGCTCAAGCCCAAGGCTTTGAAAGACCAGGCGCAAGGGCCTTAAGCGTGCCAGTGAGTTAGCAGCTGTCGGAAAAAGCGCAATAGCCATAGAGTCAACCCCTGGACCCGGTTCAATTGATCCAAAGTCTCATCACAAGAAGAAGCTCGTGCCACTGAAAACAATATACATTGCCTCGTCTTAGCCGAACTGGGATTGGTAGAAGGAAAAAGTCATTTAAGCCCGGAAAATCCGTCAATAAATGACGAACCTAAGCCTGCGGCTTCCTTATATTTGCTCGAACTTCTAGCATTAGATATCCACGAGCAGAAGAGAATTCCCAACATGGGAGAGGTGAGGTTTGGATTGCAGCTAGCTAGGGAGGTTTTTGTCTAGAGAATCTTTCTCAAATGACTATTTCATTAATCAGTTGCACTCCTTAACAGTCTCTGGGTTAAGTTAATTACGGATAGTCCTACTTCGGTTTCTAATGGATGGTCCTACTCCTTTCCCTTGCGGATAGTCCTACAGATGAATCTTCCGGACCCTTGATAGTCGAACCAGCTGGACCCTTTCTAATGGATGGTCCTACTCCTAGTTTTTTATGGATTCCTTTCCCTTTCCTTTATGGATGGTCCTACAGATGAATCTTCCGGACTACTCCTAATGGATGGTCCTACAGATAGCTCTTCCGGACGGACGTAGGATAAATCCTTCGGACTACTCCTACCCCTTAAGGAAGGTCCTCCTTCTAATGGACGGTCCTCCGGGTAAACCAGCTGGACCCTTTATAGTTCTACAGATGAATCTTCCGGACTCCGGACTACAGATAGCTCTTCCGGACGGACGTAGGACTACAGATAGCTCTTCCGGACTCCTACCCTTAAGGAAGGTCCTCCTTCTAATGGACGGTCCTCCGGGTAAACCTGCGGACTTCGGACTACAGATGAATCTTCCGGACCCTTGATAGTCGCATCCTGCGGACTACGGACTACTCCTAGTTTTTTATGGACTCCTACCCTTTCTAATGGATAGTCCTACAGATGAATCTTCCGGACTCCTTCTTCCCTTGCGGATAGTCCTACAGATGAATCTTCCGGACTACTCCTACCCCTTAAGGAAGGTCCTCCGGATAAATCCTACGGACTACTCCTAATGGATGGTCCTACAGATAGCTCTTCCGGACGGACTCCGGACTACAGATAGCTCTTCCGGACGGACTGCGGACTCCGGACAGGGATATTCTTGAAGATTTCCCTTTCATCTTTGCTGTAGCTCTTCCGGTTGCAGGAGAAGGAGTTGAATATCTAGATCTCTTTGCCAAGGCTTATAGCCTATAAGGCTTAAAAGGAGAAATCCTTTCTCAAATTCTTTGATTTCATTGAAGTCTTATTTTGGCTAAATAAGCAACTATATATATATAAAATAGAAAGAAAATACAAGCAAAAACCACTGAATTTACGTTCAATCTTGAACTTTTCATTGATTCAGTCGTCCGGAGGCGCGAAGAACAAAAAGAAGGACGCAGATGTGCGAAGCAGTGAGACTAGAGAGGAGCGCAACGAGGCGCAAAGAATATTGCGACCTAGGCCCAAAATGAAATTGGGGATTTGACCTATGAGTCAAGTGATTAAGAGTTGAGTAAGTCACTTCAAAACCGTGGGAAAGGGCGGAAAAGAGAGGTTTGGGTGCATTCTCATTCTTGAGAGTATGGGTACTTGGGCCAAGATGCTGTGGTAAACCGATTTTCCTCTTTCGACTTCAAATCAAAAGATCTTGAGAGATATAAAAGAAGTTTTGCATCTATAACAGCCTCAGATTCCACAGATTATGATTCTGTGCCAACTAAGTACTATAGGAGATTCATTCACCTCACCGCCATAAAAGATAGGGGGGGATGGAAGTGTCCGCGTCTAATCGGAAGAAAGGAGATCTGGGAATACAGGTTCAAGAGGATGAAATGCGAGACTTGAAGTTCATATTCCAGAAATCTTATACTAATGTTTTTAATAGTCTTTACAATCATCAAAACCTTCGTCTGCAATAAGAAGCCGGAGGCTGGGTGCCGAGTCCGCTGAAAGGTAACTAAAAGCCCCAGTTGGGGAGGAGGAAGAAGAATGATCCGGATCCGAGGAATAGGCCTGCCGATCTCATCAGTGAGTAAGAGGTTCGTATTCTCCAAGAAGAAAGCCCACGTTCGAGCAATATTCTTTGCGCCTTCTATAATATTCTTTGCGCCTTTCTTCTTTTCTTAGATAAATGCTCCGATCACCTGAGGACTGATCGATGTTCTTGTCAAAGAAGGGAATGAGAAATTGAACTTGAAACTAAGTGCTTTCTTTTCTATTAATTAGTTAGTCGGAGAGGAGAATAAGTAGCTTTCAATTGAACTTATTCACAAGAAAGAAAAGAATGAATCATAAAACTCTAAGTCTTCTTCTCTCTAGCGTAGTGGGCTGCCTCTTTCACACCTATCGAATTCGCAATATTCTTTGTCACGCATATTTCATTGCGCCTCTGCTGAAACTTCCAATCAAACTCCTCCGAGCAATATTCCAAACCAGGGAAAACTATCGAAAGATCTCCCTCTTAACGTCTGAACTTTTTTGACCTCTGGTTCTTTCCTGTCTGGAGTGACTGATAACCTCTTCCACTGATCATGCTAACTTTTCATAGAAAAGAAATGGAACCGCCCGGATAGCAGCTGAATACCGATATTAGCCCCTCTCCTACTCTTAGACTTCCGAAACCGAGACTCTGGGACGGATGCCTCTACCTCTTAAAAAACCTAATCGATAATTGTATAATTTTGACTGATTTTGAATGATTTCTTGCTGCTTTATAGGCTCAAAACCTAGGAATTCACTCCGTCAAAAAGAGTGAAATCAATGAAGGAGTACAATGAACATCAGAATGATTCTTGAATTCGAGTTAATGAGTTCATTCTTCTTTTCTTTCAAACAAAGCTCCGAGAAGTTGAATATGAAGTTCTCCCTTTCTCTTACAATATCCCTGTCTTATGGATCCTTCTCATATTACATTGATCCTTTCTTTCTCTCTGAATTTCATGCGCTTCTTCTCAAATACTTTGAGCCTTTCTCTGATCAATATTCTTTGATCCTTAATTCCAAAAAATAGCCGTGATTCGGAAAAGAAATGACGAAAAGAATCTATATTAAACAGATAGTTTCAGCTTGAGATTCTTTGTTTATTTCTTTCTTTTTGTATATTATATGGATGATCAGATCCGCAAGGCTGTTAGGGGAGGACTGCCCTTAGGATAATAAATCAGTCTGCGGTGCTGACGCAAGGCTGGATTCAATTGAGAAGGGACTGCTGAATTCATGAGTCGAGTATCAGGATCAATTCATCAGAGAAGGGACCCCCACGGAGCGGGAGTGCAAGGGGAAGAGTAAGGAGTCGACAAGCTCGACCAGTATTCAAGAGAGAAGAGCGCAGGAGCGGGAATAAGACATTGTTCACGATTTCATAGAAAATTCTTGAATATAGGAGATCAGACTTTTTCATTCTCTTTCTCAGAGGTCTTGAAGTATTAGCATAGGAGTTTCCTTCGGAAATGAATTGAATATCAGTCTTTGACTTAATTAATGAGGTCTATATAAGATTTCTGACTTTCTTTCGCGGGATAGCTCGACCTGACCCGCGCCAAGTCAATATTCTTTGAACCTCACCCAATGGTTTATGCGATGCAAGCAGGTCCTGTATTTTCTTGCCTCAAATGCCCCGCTTGTCGGAGAATGAATGGTTTTTTGGCGGTAAATCGGTCCTTTCCCTAAGACAAATACAAAGAGAGGCAACGTAGTTGGAGGACTTCTTTATAGCTTGTCCCCCAGTTTGTCTGATTTTTGTGAGTGAGTCAGGGGGTAGGGTGTGAACGAAGGTCTTCCCTGCTAAGTCTACCTTTTGCTATGTCTTTTCTTGCCCCTTTCTTCTTTTACTGGGGCGGATTGGGTCTCCGAGTACAATTTGTACGGGTGTGTGTGTCTTCCCCCTTTTCATTCGATCCTTCAGGCCGTCCTCTCTTCCTTGTGCACTAGGGCATTACATTACTTGCTTTTCTCCCGTGCCTTGATCCGATCCTGAGTAAAGAGATCATGAAAGATCTCATTCAGAGAGAATAGTTATTCCCACCGAGTCCGAAGAACCCTATGACTTCTGATCTCAACTTCTACAACGTAGTACAACGGAGTTGAGTTGCTTCGCTTATGTTCTTATTTGACGAGAAAGATTCTCATTTCTGCCTCTTTAAATAATAAGAAGAACTCGGATAAGAAGAAGGGCGTAGCTTATGTTCTTATTTGACTCTCCTGATTCATAAATGTCTGGTTCACGCACTTTCTACCTTTCTACCCGCCCTGTGACATGAAATGTGCCAAAGCAAGCCACTCCTGAGAGATGATTATCAGCGCTCCTCCTCTTCGCTTAACTCCCGCCCTATTTCCCTAAAAGCCCAGTGAAGTCCCCCTCTTCCTTACGGACCTGAAAGCTATTTCCGACTCTTCGCCTATCCCCCTACTACTAGGATAGACCTGCTTCGCTGCGTATCGGCCACGCTAGTTCGCCTGCTATACCTTTTTTATACCCAGAAAAGATACCTAGTAAAGTAACCCACTTTCGTGCCCTAGGGCTATTCCATAGCTATCGCGGCTCACCTCCCGGACTCTTGCTTATCAGCTCACCGACTTCGTCCCCTTACTGACGGCCTTCTTTGCTTGTTCGCCTATCGCCCCCTCGTCGGGCAATGCGAAGCGACTGCTCGGCTCTTTCGGTAGCTTACGGAAGGACCAAGGATTGTGAAAAGAAAGGTAGCTTGTTGAGGCCTATGTTCTATGTCAAACTAGTATAGAAGACGTCCATTCTTTATAAGGATCAATTTTCTACTTTCATCTTTCCTAGAGGTAAATTCATTGGATTATAGCGAAGAGTTTCAGTTCGCACCTGACCCACGTAGCGGTTACGAGATGATCAATTCTGAGATGGAATCTTTCTGATATATAATGTAGTGAATTGGGAATATTTCTTTGATCAGAAGTCCAGTCATCTCAGACCTCAATGAAAGCAGACTAGAAGCTAAGAAGGTGATGAGCCTATGACATTGATTTATACTAGGTACGCAGTTGAGTCAGCAGGCATTGAGGCAGACAGGCAGATACTTTATAGCGAGCCAAGTCATTTCATAAAGAAATGGAGAACGAGGGCAGTCCTTAACACCCTTCTTCCGCGCTCTTGTCTTGTCCTTTCTGTCCTTTGCTCCTCTTTTTGGATGGAAAAGAAAAACCCATACTCCGGGTCCCAACCGATATCAAAAAAGAGTGAAGGTTCGGTCCCCAGTTTCCAGTATGGAGCCTCTAAGTCGGTCCTTTCGAGCTTGCCTGCCATAGCTACCCCTGCTCATGCATTTCAAGGGAGAAGCGGTACGGGAGACGCGTGCTAGCTTCACCAGGGCGGAGAGCTGCTACCTTCGTGCCTGTAGTCTGGGTTAAGTAGGACAACTTCGTACCTACCGTCCAGCATCCCTGGGTGTCCGGTCCCTTGGATCGGGGAAGGTATGCTCTTTCATGAGATGTTTCGGAAAGTAGTAGCCTCATTCAGTTCAGTGGGAGAGAAAAAAAGAGGTTAGCTCGACCCTTTGAGACTGTAATCGATGTAATTGAGTGAGACCCTATCTCTTCTTTCTAAGACGAGTAGAGGGAGAGGATAGGGGATGAAAACAAGCGTCTTTGGTGCCGGCCATTGCTGTCTCACTTCCTAACTATGAAAGTCAATTTGCAATATCTTTCTAAATAGAAGAACTCAATTCTATGTGGCCGCCGGGCAGCATCACAAAAAGATAAGAAATAAAAAGAAGAAAAGCCTAGGCTTTCGATCATTCTTTGAGCTATAGAAGAAATGGATAGAAAGGGATGGAGAACTTGAAGTGAGTAGGAAAGCCCTTCTTTCTATCTACCTACACAGAAAGGTTACGGAAAGTATACACTTAACTCATTCATCTGTACAATTTCTTAAAGAAGGTTCTTTATTGTCGGCTAGCCTTCCTTCTTCGTTTTTGATGCCCGGACATATTTACGAATGAATGTCGGGAATGACTGAGAAATAGATGTCGTGGAAGTCTTCCACTGCTTCATGAGTTCCATCATTCAATATCTAAATATATGGATCCTCTCCAACAAAGCCGTTTTGCTGCACCAGATTACTGGAGAGACTTGCTCCTTCAGTCAGATACGCGAGACCAACCATATCTATTCAATCTTGAACTCCTGCGCAGCCGATAAAGCGCTTTCCAAGCTTCTTTCCCGGAGATTGTGAGAGTCCGTCAACTCTCATCTTTCTGTTCACAAGATGTCCTTTTTCACGAAAGATTTGGAAAGAACTAGGAATTTTTTGTCTTTCTTCTTTTGGGACTTCTTAAAGGAAGGTCTCAACCTGGCTACATATAAGCCCACTCCTAGGTACCTCGCTCATAAGTCAATCTATCTTCCCCTGCTTAGACTAAGGCTAGAAAGTAATCGCGCCTTCATGGCATCACTTCAATCTCCAAGAAGAAGAATCCGAATGGGTTCTTGACTCCAACTGGTCAAATCCCAAGATCAAGAAAAGCGGAGAAGTAGATGGGGCATGAAAATCAGTTGAAATGCGTGACCTTCTCTTTGCTATTGGCTTGTCTTGAAATTACCCGCTCCATAAGACAGGGTATTTGTGGGGATTTCTTTGTTGAGAGGACTGAAGATTTACTGATTGAACTCGCTTGCTAGCCCGCTACATCTTCTTGCTGCCTTGCACTTCCAAGCAAAGAAGGTAAGATGGAAGGTCTCTATTTGTTCGGACGGATTTGAGATCCTAAAAAAAATGAACCGAAAATCTGAGACTTCGGACCGCTCCTTTTTAGTGGACGCTACTTGATTATGGGGGGATGAGACTCTACCCTAATCACTGGAAAGATAGTTTAGAAAAAGGGCTAGGCTATACTCTCTTTCTTACCAATCGATCGAACTCATTCTCCTTTTTTCAACTTCAAGAAGAAGACGAAGAGCTGGAAAGAAGAAGAACTGCGACTGCCGCTTCCTCTGAACATGGGCGAGCAGCTTATTCGCTTCCTCATAACGAGGGATGGCTAGGTCTGATAGAGAAAAAGTTGTCCTATCTTTCCGTCGTCTGCTTCTAACCGATGATACTGAGTTAGAAAGTCAATCCAGGGGGGCTTCTTCGGTGGGGTTCCCTTCCGATCCTCTCGCGACTTCCCTTCTCATGCCCTACTTATATAATCAGTAGTCAATTCAATAGGCTCCAAGATCTGGGATTGATTCTGACCTTAGCGCATTCTTCAATATAGCTGAAAAACTCTTACCAGAAGTCTAATATTGACTTATCTCGCAGGGGTATGAGGGAGAATCGCTCTAATGAGCTAAGGGCTTGAATTCCTCTAGTTGAACTTCTTTATGAGTTCTGGTAGCTAGCAGCTTTCAGAATAGCCTGGAGAGAGAAGAAAGAGAGGTGACTTCCGCTTGCATTGATCATTGATGGAGGAATCGCTGATCGGACTGCTTTGCTTGAGTTGACTAGCTTGTCAAATCCCTACTTCTTGAGCTCCCTAATCTAAGAAAGCTTCTGAGTTGAGGGGGCGGGGCGGACCCCTTTATTTATGGATGTTCATTGAGCGGTTAAGCCCACTCCTTCTTCCCTTGCGGAAGGTCCTACTTCGGTATGGATAGTCCTACTCCTTTATGGATGGTCCTCCTTCTAATGGACGGTCCTCCGGGTAAACAGCTGGACCCTTTCCTTTATGGATGGTCCTCCTTCTAATGGACGGTCCTCCTTCTTCCCTTAAGGAAGGTCCTCCTTCTAATGGACGGTCCTCCGGGTAAACCTGCGGACTTCGGACTACAGATGAATCTTCCGGACTCCTAATGGATAGTCCTCCTTCTAATGGACGGTCCTCCGGGTAAACCCTGCGGACTTCGGACTACTCCTAGTTTTTTATGGACTCCTACCCCTTAAGGAAGGTCCTCCGGATAAATCCTACGGACTACTCCTAATGGAAGGTCCTACAGATAGCTCTTCCGGACGGACTACTCCTACCCTTAAGGAAGGTCCTCCTTCTAATGGACGGTCCTCCGGGTAAACCTGCGGACTTCGGACTACAGATGAATCTTCCGGACTCCGGACTACAGATAGCTCTTCCGGACGGACTGCGGACTTCGGACTACTTCTTCCCTTGCGGAAGGTCCTACGGATAAATCATCCGGAGCGGAATCCAGAATAGACCTCTCTTTATCCGTCCGTAGGACTATCCACTAGAAGTTTTCAAGTGATCAATGTGAATTTCTTTTATAGGCTTTCTTCTTTCATTGCTATTTCCCGGCTTTTTTGCTTCTAAATAGGACTTTTTCGAATATATATATCTAACGATAATTGTATAAAAACAAGGCATTTTGAATGATTTCTTGCTGCTTTATAGGCTCAAAACCTAGGAATTCACTCCTCAGAATTATTCTTTCATTTTCTTTTTAGCTTCTTTCATTATCGTTAATGAGCTTCTTTTCTTGACTTTTCACAGGTGCCATAAGACAGGGATATTGTAGGATGAGAATTAGGTCAAATTTTGCTATCCCACCTAGGCTTTAAGATTACTCTGAGAATGAACTCGTCCTGGTCCTTTGTAGCGGATTCAGTCTCCATCAAAATAGTATGCATATTTTGGGGGCTGATGTACTTGCCCTGTGATCAGTGAGCTTGAGAGATTATTACAGAGATTTTGATGGAGTGCCAATGTGGATAAGCAAGCTAATCAAGTTTCCTTCTCTTCCTACTTAGCTTAGACGAACCGTGGAGTGGTCCGAAGGCGCGAAGAACAAAAAGAAGGACGCAGATGTGCGAAGCAGTGAGACTAGAGAGGAGCGCAACGAGGAAATCCAGACAGGCCATCTTGATCTCATTCTTTATAGTAGGCTTTCCTCTTACTAGTAGGTTCCCACTCCTTTTGCATCAAAATGAAATTCATCCGCCAAATTCATAATTGATCTGGCTTTCTCGTAGTCTTATCCCTATAATTGGGCGATAGATAGGCTTTCTTTGGTCCTTCTTCTCGCTGGCTGAAAGGGAAGAAAAAAAGGCGAGAGATATTATCAAGCTGCCTCTGACTGACTCGTAGTAAGCCCAAGCTTCAGATCCATTCTGATCCTGGTTTTGCCTAGTTAGTCTTCTTATTCTGATGATGATGAATGAGCCATTGATTTGATCGAAGAGAAGATCATAGTACCCTTCTTCAAAGAGCTGATTCAAAAGGATTTGTGCAAGCGGGCTTCAAACGAAAAGAGTGAAATATTCGCTTTCATTCTCACTCGAATGTGCCTAAAGCAGGGGCCTAGCCGCCGGGGGAAGTGTCAGCGGAGGCCGCCCTGGTGGAATAATAGAATAATAGTAGTACTCCGATTGCCTAGCAGAGGCCGACCGTATTCTCAATTATAGTCAGAGGTCTCCTTACTCGCCTAACTACTACCTTTCCTTCTCTATTTCACCTCCAGTCCACAGAGATTCATTTCACCGATGCGATCCCTATCGCTGCTTCGCTCCTATCCTTCTATTCTAAGTCGAGCTTCTTCTAACCTCTCGAGACCCTTCTCTAAGTCACGCCCTCTGGTTGGTACGAAAGAGGTGAGGAGGTGAATTCGACCTTTGATTGAATCTCATCTATTATCAGTGCTAGCAACCGTAGAACCAGATTTAGGATAAGTTGTTGCGCTCGTTCAGGTTCCTGCTCCAGAAAAGGTCCTTCTTTCTTTCCCAAGCTCCAAGTCGTTGGTGGGCAAACCAAGGCCAGTGTGCCCTACGTGTCCGGTAACCGCCAAATTCATGGATAGGGCTCGGGCTAACTAATTCAAGTGCAAGGCCCGGTTCAGCGATACATTCATCATATTTTCGAGGCGAAGTAAGGCGCAAAGAATATTGCGGAGTTGGAGACGCTATAGGAGTTCAAATAGTGTGATTCCGAGTCAAAGGGGTAAGACAAAAATCGGACAGCAAAGTTCGCAAATTCCTAAAATAGAGTCTTGCCAAAAGAGTCTTGGTGTCCCTGCCCGAAAGCCACGATAATACTAAAGGGCGTGAGAAAGAAGTTATGATTCTTTCTACTTTCTTCAGTGGATAGTCGGACTCCTTTAGGGAACTTTCATGTTATGGGACTTTCAACCAATAATATTTCTGTTAGATTCAAGCCTATCATCTTCCTGCTTTTTCTTTATGGTAGGCTTTCTTTTATCATAGCGAATAGTCCTCTTTAGAGTCCTTACAATATCCCTGTCTTATGGATCCTCAGTCCTTGTTTATATCCATAAAGAAATTTGAGGCGCAAAGAATATTGCGTCGAAAGAATTTGAGAGTGGAATCTTACGAGTATGAATCATATATATTTGGGAGGAGCGGTCACAGACTGATTCCTACTTTCTTCTCGTGAGGGATCATACTGATTTTCAAGTTCACAACGGGTCTTGAACACCCTATTTATTACGTACGAAAGAATGCAATAACTTACCGCTCCGTGGGCAATTCAACCTCGCAATTTCTTCTTTT
Organism: Cucumis hystrix; assembly: GCA_025688845.1. Classification (NCBI taxonomy): domain Eukaryota; kingdom Viridiplantae; phylum Streptophyta; class Magnoliopsida; order Cucurbitales; family Cucurbitaceae; genus Cucumis; species Cucumis hystrix. The sequence goes on from JACWES010000029.1 coordinate 33,904, forward strand.
TCATATACGCGGAATCAAAGAAAGATACTAAACCCGGGAAAGAGGATCAAGGTGAGACCGATTTGATTTCTGACTTATGCCTCACTCCATTTGCTTCTAAAAGCAGCTAGCTGAGCATAAGGTCTAATGCGGAAACTCTACTCCTTTTAAGCAAAAACCCGGGAGGAATGAATGAAAGGAAGAAAAGCCCACTCCGCGGTTAGCGCTTAAGAAATGCAATTAGGACAAATAAGACCACTCGGCAGATTCATGAAAGCAGGTGCGCGGGTCCGCCTCCTTCGTCTTTTCTCGTTTACGTGCTGCAACTGATCAAAACTAATAAGATAACTAATAAGAAGAATGAAGTTCAAAGCCTTTTGCCTTAGAGAATGAAAGAAGATAAGTGCTGACGCTCTTGATCTTCTTCTCGGAGGCTTCCTCTCCTGATAGAACTCCTATCCTGATATTAGCCCCGTGGGCGTCGAGTTCTTCTTAAGGCGTGTCCAGCCTGTAGACCGAAGGCATGGCATACTGGTGCACGAGTTTCGAAAGTTCCACGTTCCACTCCCGATCTGAATTCCACTAAGACCACTAGACAATGAAGAAAGAAGAAAGGCTCAAGTAAATGCGGATGGTGCTCGTAACTGTGATTCACTAAGAGACACGCGTCAAATGTGTGGAGAAGTTCTTGGTTGGGGTGGCATAGCCAGATCCAAAGGGAAGGACTAGGAGTAGAATTTCTTGCTACAAAGAGGACTAATCCCATTAGAAGTCGTCAAAGGTTATCCTGATTGAAAGCGCTGTGGGTCGTCGTCTGAAAATCCTACAGAGCGTGCCAGTCGAGTTGAAAGATAGCTGAAAGGGCAGAGAGAGGTATATGAACGAGGAGCATAAATGGATGAAATATCGTAACTAGCAACCTCAACTGGTGGGCGCCTGTGCCGGTTACGCTTCCACAAAAAAGTGAAGCCGCCACCTCGCATATTTCATTGCGCCTTCGCAACTCAAATTGCATTGAGCCTCAGTCCTATCCATTTAACCGAGCCTATCTTCCACTCCCGAACTAATACGAGAAGACCTATTTTTCTCGTGATTAAGAGTTGAGTAACTCATCAAAAACCTATTGACTTCTTATTGAATTGAGCCTTTGACTGTGAAAATACGAAGAAGAAGAAGAAGAAGAAAGCCCACCTTCCCTCTAATGGATAGTCCTCCGGACCACGGAGCGGTTCAAAGAAGATTTTCGAAGAAGGAAGTTGTCACCGCGGAGTGGGCTTATCTGCAGGTCTCTACTCGTAAACAACTGAGAAACTCCTCGATCATTCTTTGAGCCGTCCTCCCTCCTTAGTCGTTCTTTATATCCATATTAGCTTAGCTTTCTTTGAGCCTGCTTTCTCCATTTGCAATGGTTTTGTTTGCGGACCACTAACCTGCTCGCCAAGAGAAAGGCGAAGGGCGAAAGATAGCTTTTTATCTCAATCCAAGTACAAAGAGTGAAATGCCACGCGGAGATAGGCTCATTTGAGTCTCTCTACAAAGCTTTTTTTGTTCTAGTCGCAACCTCTGATTCATTACTCAGCTACAGTCTAAAGATCCCTACTCCATGAAGTAGTGAGAAAAGCGCTTTACGAAGGAGATTATACTAGTCGACCGCGATGGAACTCCTTTTTTGACCTCCGCCCGGGCCTCGCTGCCGATTTTCTCATGGAGTGACTCATCTTTCAGTTCAAAAATGACTGAGACTGAGTACTATTATGCCTATTGAGGTTAGTCTGAGAACTCTGACGATAAGAATGAAAGATACTGAACTCTTTATGGAAGACCCTGTCAAACTCCAATGAAAGAGCAAAGGCAGGCTGAATTCATATTCGGTCCGCGACGGGTTGACTTTTTCTATGGCTGGATGGAAGCGCTCCCTGGGATCACCCGGAAATGAAGAAAGAAGAGAATGGCGATCACAGAAGAAGAAGTTTGAAAGGTAGAAAACTCATCTGGACCCTTGTCTTTCATCTGACTAAAATCCCCCGTCACCTGTCCGGAGGCGCAATTCAATATGCGAAGGTGAAAAGAATATTGAATGAATTCAGAGGTGCAAAGAATATTTCCATTATTTTAGTCGTAAAAAAAGTTCAGACTGTTAAATAACTTCAATAATATCCGCGGGTCAATGAACATCCATAAATAAATAGGGAGCGGAGGCTCAAAGAATTTGAGTCGAGTGAGAGATAGAAAAGTGCAAAAAGAGTTAGTTGGACTAACGAGAGATAAGAAAAAAGACCAGAGCGAGAGGAGTGAAACCGTAGGGCACGACCCCAAGCAAAGGGGCATCGGCTGCTTAAGCAGGTGCACAGACTGTCGAGTAGTTCTCAGTTCCGGAAGCGCAGCTGCTTTACTGAGTTTATGAAGTGGAGGTTCAAAGAATATTGACAAAGAACGTCCTGAGGACGAATTCCGTGTGAAACGTCTTTCCTCGCCTCATCCCTCTCTTTGGGTGCAATGCGATCCCCCCTATCTTTTATGGCGGTGCTTCCTTATTGGAAATGAATAAGATGCCTAGAGGAGTTCAAGGGCTTGATATTTGCCTTGGTCAAGAGATCTCTTTCATTCCCGATTGATCGAAGAACGGAAAGCACTTCTGCTTTTGTACTTTTTTCTATGAAAAGAAGACTAGCTTCATCTAATTAATTCCTTCTGGGCCGCGCCCTGTGAGACGTCGAGAAGTGTGCTCCGACCGACCTGCGCTCATGTGAGTTGGAGGTTCAAAGAATATTGACCAGGGCCTAATTCGCGCCTTCCTCTTTCAGTTAGTTCTAGGTCTTTCACTCCTTTTTTGACGTCATGAGTGTAAATGCGTACTTCATTCTTGCCATGCATTCACAAAAAAGAGAAAGAAAAACCCGATCGGCACGTCCCCGCTTGCTTGTTCTCACGTGTGATTTCTTAGGGAAAGATGTCAATTTCCCACGGAGCGGTTTTGGCCTCTCCTCCTCCGCATCTTTATTCCCTTTATCAGTTTGTTCGCGGAATGCTCCTTTATCGTCTTCTGGCTTCTTATATTTGGAGTTTGATCATTTATATATTTTCTCACTAAAATAGCGCAAGCTTGATAAAGTCCAAGGACTAATAAGGGAAGCTCTTGCTTTCTGTCAACTTCTCGAGGTAGATAAAGACAGGTTTGCATACGCTTAAGATAAGCCTTTCGTAGAACTAGCCTTTCAATCAGGTCAGGAAAGACTCAGTCGACTGTCAATTCAATTCCCTTTGCTTTCCTTCGTAGGTCTCGCTGCTTGCTTCCGATACTGGGGCTGATGGGACAGATTCTGGAGGCCTCGCTTCCAAAAAGCCATTCTTCATATTCCTTCAACTGAGAATTCCGAGACTAAAGAGCTTCCACGGCGGCCTCGTCCCGATTGATTCCTACGGTCAAGATCCGAGATTCTCACTCTGATGAATGAAAGGGAGAAAGCTCATAACGTAGAGATCCCTAATAATAGATTTGAACCGAGAAACTATAAGTCGATACTGAGCTCAAGACCCGAAACCCGCTCTCCCCGCCTCAATGAACAAGGGTCGACTCTTGTTGTCCGCACCTTTGTTTTGAAGCATTTTCATGCACTTTGACTTTCAAAAAGAAGGGTAAGTTCAGCTTGATAAAGTCAAAAGGACAGGTCAAATCACTCTTCCCTCGAGAAAGCGATTCCTCTCCTACCTGGGTCTAATCTTCGGGCCCTACTTTTGTAGGTTGAGAAGAAGAAGATTCAGAGAGAAAGCAAGAACTACCAGTTCTGAACTTATGATTTTTTCAATTTCTTTGCTTGAATTAATGTAATGAATGAATGAAAAGAATGAGATAAGCTAGAAGAATGAAGAAAGAGAATGAAACCTATTCTAAGCCAAAGCAATGGCCGCGCAAGCAACTTTTACGCCTTAGAAGAGCTTGAGAAAGCCCTTAGATATTCTAACTATCATCAGAGCTTTATAATCTATTTCAAAGAACTGGCCGAGTTATGAATTATGTTTTCTTCGTAGCGGCACGGAATAAGACTCCTACTACGGGGGATCGAACTCTGCAACAAGAGCTGAAAGATCTCCTTCTGGAACTCACTCTGATGGGACAACCTCTCCCTAGCCGATACAGATAATTACCCACGTAGCGGTAGGAATTTTTCTTCTTTGTGTGAGAAAGGAGAAATTCAGTCATTTCTTTACTAAATGGAAGGAAAGAAGACTAAATGGAAGGAAAGAAGAAAGCCCTTGGATCTCAGCCGCTAACCCGGATTGACCTGATAGGTTCTTTCGTGGAAGAAAGTAGCTCGACTCGAAGGAAGAGGAGTGGAAGGGACCAAGGTGTGAGTGGAACTCGCGAGAGAGTAAGCTCTTTTCTTGAAAGTGGGCCCAGCCGGGGCCCCGCTGCAGCTTAGTTTCCTCATAGTCTGAAGAAGCTAGACGACCATGAAATCTTCTTTTCACCTCTCTGGATGGGCGGTCCAAGAAAGATATGCCATAAATCAGTCCTTCGGACGGTCCTCCGGACTATTCGCTATTCTAAAAAGAGAGGTTAGGATAAGGCACAAGGATGTTCATTATCTGACTTCCTTCCCAGTAAGTAAGGGGTGGGATACAAGAACTACTAAATTCCTATGCCACTGGTGCAAGCAAAAGAGAAAGGGATGGTGGGGTTCCCTTCCTCTCGCGAGCTTACTCTGGGAACCTCTCGCTTGCTGCTTAATCCCTTGATTAAGAAAGCGATCTAGTGGACTGATTCATGGTATACATGGATGAAATAGGCCAGGTCATCAGCCTTCAATGCCCTACCACGAGTCAGCGGAAAAGACTTCTTCAAGCGACCGCTTCCACAAGCAAAGCTAGGACCAAGTCTTCTTTATTTATGTTTTAGTAGGTTCCTTCCATTTACTTTTCCTTAGCCTTAGAAAACCACTCAATCTTCTTCTTCTCTTACGCAATATTCTTTGCACCTCTCGTCTCGCTTTAGTTTGTAAACTGCGAGCTCCTTCTAATTGGAAATCGAGCAATATTCTTCGATCATTCTGATCGCCTTTCTTTCTCAGGAGCGGAAGCGGAGCCGTAGCGTAGCGGACAGCCGCAATATTCTTTGCGCCTTTCTTTCGGAGGCTCAAAGAATTTGAGAAGGACAGCCTTAAAGCACTTTCTCAGTTCTTCCCGTGTAGTGGGCTTGCTTTGCGCCTGTCTTTCTCACTCAGGAGGGGAAGCGTAGCGTAGCGGACAGCCTTAAACCTTTGTTCATTGACGCAATATTCTTTGCACCTTTCTTTCTCAGGAGCGGAAGCGGAGCCGTAGCGTAGCGGACAGCCTTAAAGCACTTCGCAATATTCTTTGCGCCTCCTACGCGGAAACTTGATATTTATCCTTTTCAATATTCTTTGAACCGGAGGACGGTGAATCTTTTAGAAGGAACTTTAAATAGTGGGACTTCTTTATCCATATTCATGAGGCAGATCCCCATATTCATTAACTCGTCCCTATTTCTGACCGCTCGGAACCCTATTGAGACTTTTGATCTTATCTAAACTTGTATTGAGAAATGTGAAATCGTCGGATACTCCATCTAGATGGATCCCTACTCAACCGATCAAGAGAAAGAGCGTGAACTTGCCCTCGCTGTAGTTCTCTCTGCTGCTGAAAGTCTTGATCTTCTCTTTTCTCATGAAAGAGGCAACGTAGTTGGAGGACTTCTTTATAGTGGTCCCACCGCTCCGTGGGAATGACCTTGAAGAAGATTCTAATGGAAGAACTGATCGCTGACTCTGAACTGACGAAACTATGCAAGAAAGAAGACATGCCTCTGCCCCATTGATTGAGGGACAGGGACAAAGGTTAGGAATAAAGCCAGAAAAAGGCTATCTCAGTTAGCATTTGCTTTTCATGGGGAATTAGGACACCGACCCTTTCAGATGAATGAGGTCCCCTCCTTCCTTTACAACTGGGAAGGCATACTCTTTTCCTAAAAAGACCTCGTAACCTCTTATATTTGAAATAGCTTTCTCAACTTATCTTTCTATTTCATAGCCGATACCTACTAAAGAAGATGAGCGATTCAATATTCTTTTCACCTCTTTCAGTATTGGTCAAGTAGGTTCATACCTACCTAGCAACCTTCTCATACTCAAAGGAAGTCTTCCGCTTATTATGCTGCTGCCAACTTAGTCCTACTCTTGGGAAAGACTCATTCATTGATCTATTTCGAATAATTGCTTGACTCAGCAGCTCCTCTCCTTACAGTCGAGCAGTTCCACTCCTCTCCTTACAGTCGAGCAGTTCCACTCCTCTCAACATTCCCCGTCCTTCGACTATCAAAGGTCCGGATAGTTATCTGTAGTCCGAAGTCCGCAGTCCGTCCGGAAGAGCTATCTGTAGGACCATCCATTAGAAAGGGAAGGAGTAGTCCGAAGGATTTATCCGTAGGACCATCCATTAGGAGTCCATAAAAAACTAGGAGGAGGACTATCCATTAGAACCTTTGAGCCTGTCTTTCTCACTCAGGAGCGGAAGCGTAGCGTAGCGTAGCGGACAGCCGTCAACTACCAACTACTTTCTATTTCTTTCTCCTACAAGACGAAGGAGCGGAAGCGTAGCGGACAGCCTTAAAGCACTTCGCAATATTCTTTGAGCCTGTATTTCTCCTACGCCTTCTTAATATGGATAGTCCTTCGGACCTGTCTTATGGCGCCTTCGGACCTGTCTTATGGAGCCTTTCTTTCTCCTACGCGGAAGCGTAGCGTAGCAGACAGCCTTAAACTACCTTCTATTTCTTTCTCTTTCCTAGTTCTATCTTTGAAGTTCAGTTCGCAGTTCATAATTCAGTTTGCTCGGCTCCTTCGGTTCATTCCTAGATTGCTTTCCGTGACAATTACCTAATGAAAAAGGATGAAAAAGGTAGCTTCAGTTTAGCTAGGAGTCAGCCTCGTAAACTCGGTTACTTTGCCTTCGCTTTCTGTCTAGATAGCTCGAAGTTACTATAACCATTTGAGGAGGAGAGACTTCTGGGATTTCCGCATGAGAGCACGACCCTCATAAGAAAGAGGGAGAGAAGCAGATAAGCGGATCTTGCTAGATCGGCTTCTTTATGCAATATCCGCTGATTCCCCGACAAAAACGAGTACCAGAAAGAGGGAGATTATGGAGGCTCAAAGAATATTGAGAAGCGGATATATCCCGGAAGCATGTGAAGCTTATAGGGAAAAGAAATGCCTCTTGGGAACTTATAGTTGGTGGTCCATTAGAAAATATAAGAAAGAAGACAAAGAAAGATATTGCTGGTCGGGAAAAGAAATGCCAATTGAGAACTGGTCCGGATAAGCGGAGCGGATCTTGCATAAATCAGCGGATATTGCACAAGCGGATTCCCCGACAAAAACGAGTACTATTTTCTTAGACGGAAGGAAGAAGGGAGTGGCTTACGCCTAGCCTAGACGGATAGAAATCTCTGTATTCCCTTTTATTTGGCCCTTTTTCGCACTTTTAGGCGCCTCAACTTATAAAGAAGATTTCATTGAGGATAGGCTTTCTTTTCTTATGAGAACTCTGATGTAGAAAAGATTCCACTAATATGTTCGGGAATATTTATATAATTGATTTTCTTGTCTTCTTTTTCTGACTTTCCTTCCTCCTCTCCTTTCAGTCGAGCCTGATTTTTCTTTTCTTTCTCCTTTCACCGCCTCAATGGATCTGGCTTTCTCCTATTCAGCCTAGCGAAGCGATTCTTCTTCTTTATCTTTTTCAATACCGAATAGCGAAGCGAGCGGGAGAGTAAGGAGCGCAAAGAAGACGACTCCGGACTCTTATCGACTTATATCTGATTATTTCTTTCCCTTGTTCATTGATCTTTCTTCTTATTTCATGAGCAGGCTCTCAGAAATTGAGTCGAGTGAGTTCTAGAACGAGATAGAAAAGTGAAAAATCAGAAGATATGAACATAGGCTTTCTCTTTTCATTGACTTATTAACCCCTCTCTCCTTTCTGAGGATATGAAGAACTAAGAAAAAGATAAGAAAGTCAGACCTTGTTCATTGACTTTCTTCCTTCCTCTTTCTCTCCAACACGAGCCGTCAACTCATCTGGAGCCTTTGTTTTGCAACAAGAGTCGGTTATAGAATAGTCTTTTGGTCAGCTTTCCCGTTCTTGAAGACTTTCTTTCTTTCTGGCCGGTAGTCAATTCCTAGAGAGAGAAGTAGGGATCTGAATCTCATTCATTCCTTTTTGACCTTGCTTCCGAGACTCCTCCTATTCTTCTTCGCCGACCGGGATCCTTCGTCTTCCTTTCTGTCTAATATACTGAATGTAGTTAGGGTTCGCCCGAGCAGACAAGACAGACTTTTCCACCGCTGGCCAAAAGAAAAGACAGAGAGCTAAACTCAATATTCTTTGACCCTACGCCTAAATATCGTCTAAAAAAAGAAAAGCGCTCAATTGCGCTACTGCACCATTCTACATCCGTTGAACTTCAAACCACCGTCCCGGGCGCAGCCACTTTAAATAGAAAAGATTTGTAGTTTCAAGAAATTAATAAGGAAAGGCCTACGGCTTAGGCCTCCGCCCAGAGGTGGCTCCGGATGGAAGCAGCTACGCTGAACTTACTTCATTACGTAAAAAAGGCGGAAAAAAAAAATGCCAGACTCTAAATTTACAGAGGTTTAGCGACTAGCTGCCGAGAGATTCGAAGGAAAGAAAGATAGTTCCCATGCAGCACGATCACATCAGGAGGTTCATCCTCATTTGTCTCAATCCGGGAGAGGAGAAAGGAAGAACGTCCAGCCCCCGTAGTTAGGAGCAAAGAATTTGATAAGGAGTGAAAAGAATATTGACAAGACTTCCAGGTGCGAAGGCCTATCCATTAGAGAATTTGACTTTGGAGGAGGAGCAAAGATCGTGGCCCACGGAGCGGCGCAAAGAATATTGCGTGATCGATAGCTATTACTTTGAAGACAAAGAAGGACTGATTAATTCCACTGAGTAGGCCGAAGGACTTGTTTATATCCATGTAAATAGTGGGACTTCTTTATCCATTGAATTTATAGGAGGACCTCTTTTATCCACTGATTGTAGTAGGCCGAAGGACTGATTAATTCCACTAAGGAAGGACTTCTTTCAGTTCCATAATACTCCTAGCGTCAAATAAGAAGCCTACGCTTTAATTTAATGGATTTCTCATATTACATTGAGCCTTAACAGTCTCGCATATTGAATTGCGCCTCCGGACGGCTCAAGATGACATTCTTTCTTTTTGCGCCTCAATATTCTCGCAATATTCTTTGCACCTACGCAGCAAAATTGAAAAGGATCCAGATGACTATGAAACCTATTTGTAAAACCACTATTTGAATATTGACAAAGAATTTGAGAAGCGAAGCGGAAAGAAGCTTTCTTTGCTTGCTCCGCGCAAACCTAAAAAGGAAGGAAAGCCCATCTTGTAATAGAAAGCCTAGGATCAGGGAAAGGAGGAGTGGCACAAAGAAAGAGCTATCCCCAGTCTCGGGCATCCCTTGAAATTGACTTTCATCCATACTATTCTCATCTCTCTGAAGAGTTGTAGCTGCTTTCCCGACGATTAGTAAAGGCTATCGGGATCCCTTGTTCATTGAGGCGGGATATACTGCATTGGTGCTGCTTGGGACAAGCTTTACCTAGTTTTATCAGATAGGGGAATGAGATAGATCTCTGTCCCAAGGTTCAGGGCTTCTTTCTCTTTTTATTGACTTTGACATGTGACGTCGATTTGACTCTTATTTGCCTCTTCATGATTCTACGTTCAAATGCCACCGTCCTGAAGATGAAAGAAGAAGAAGTTGGGGAATTAGAAGAAAAGGCTGAATATTCGGTAGAAAGACGAAGTAACTTGACCCTACTTCCTTATATTTTTCTTTTTCTGAATAAAGGAGGCCCTTCTAATGGATAGTCCGGAGGACTGGAAGATTTCTCAAAAGTCATGATAAAGCTTGATAAATAGAGGAAAATCTCTTCTTAATATGATCAAAGAAGATTGCCTTCCACTGAAAATAGGAGTCTTATTCCACTGAAAGGTTGGATAGGACTGAGGACGTCCGAAGGACTCTAAAAAGGACCCCAGGTGTCTAATGTTGAAGACTCAGCTGGACACTTTATTGAATTTCAGGCGGAAGATTTTCAGACTCCTTATATAGCTCAAAGAAGATTTCGAAAGACCTCTTTTGCAAGGGCGAGACTGGTCCGGAGGACTTGTGAATAAAGCAGTCATGAAAAATCAGTCAAAAAAGTACTTTTCTCGTTAATAGGACAGGTAAAAGAAATTCAATGTTCACACTTAGAGTTTTCTTCTCTATTAATTACGGAAAGTCCTACGGTTCTATTTAATTACGGATAGTCCTCCTTCTTCCCTTTCTAATGGATGGTCCTACTCCTTTCCCTTTCCTTTCCCTTGCGGATAGTCCTACAGATGAATCTTCCGGACTACTCCTTCCCTTAAGGAAGGTCCTACGGATAAATCCTCCGGACTACAGATAGCTCTTCCGGACGGACGTAGGATAAATCCTTCGGACTACTCCTAATGGATGGTCCTACAGATAGCTCTTCCGGACGGACGTAGGATAAATCCTTCGGACTACTCCTAGTTTTTTATGGACTCCTACCCTTAAGGAAGGTCCTCCGGATAAATCCTTCGGACTACAGATGAATCTTCCGGACTACTCCTACCCCTTTCTAATGGATAGTCCTACAGATGAATCTTCCGGACTCCGGATAAATCCTACGGACTACTCCTTCCCTTAAGGAAGGTCCTACGGATAAATCCTCCGGACTACAGATAGCTCTTCCGGACGGACGTAGGACTACAGATAGCTCTTCCGGACGGACTCCGGATGAATCAGCAGGACCCTTGATAGTTCGGACCCTGGACCTTTGTTTCAGCTGGACCCTTTCTTTATAGTTCTACGGATAAATCCTGCGGACTGCGGAACCTGGACCTTTGTTGTTTGAATCCTGCGGACTGCGGACTCCGGACCACGTAGCGGCTCGTACAAAGGTTGAGGAATTCAGTATCCCTTTCCCTAGAGACTGAAAGACCGGTTTTACCGAGTCGGGCCGGATATGGAGTTTCATGAGTCACTCCTTTTTCTGGAAAGAGAGAAAGTTTCAGATAAATCAGTCTCAAATACTGATCGCCATTCTGTTTTCGTTGAAGCTCCACCTGAATTTGTGGGATCGGCTGTCGCAGAAGTTCTTGCTTTAGTTCTTCGACCTTGAAGTGACTAGCCTCCAGCAAGAAGAATTCCCCAAACTAAGAGGGAAGGGGAGTATTATCCGTTGAGGAAGCCTCATCCCTTCTTCGATCGATAGGGCATTTCATGAGATCTCGTAAGGCCTAATTGCTTATTTCTTTATTGACTTTGACTCGTCGTCCTGACCCTTATTTATCCTTTAAGTAGGGTCACCAACCTAGAAGGTTAGAAGGCAAGCGACTGGAAAGGAGCGCAAATCGACATAGGAGTCCTACGTCCTTCGGACTATTCTTCCCCTATTAGCCCTTTTTAGGTCTAGTTCACCTTCAAGCGAAAGTATAGATAAGTTCATATGGATAAATCAGTCATCTGGACCTTTGTTTTTGGCTCCGCTCCTTTTTAGTGGACGCTACTTGATTATGGGGGGATGAGACTGATTTTTATCCACTAGAATGAAGCGAAGGACTTTCATTACGTTTCGGTTCATCTTTCTTTCAATTTGCTTGAAGTGACCTCGTTAAACTAAGCTGCTACGGCAACCTACTCTTTCTTCTTAGTTTTAGCTTACTCTTGATCTTATGCTTGGTCTTAGAAATAGTACTTCCGATGAATGAAGTTAGACTGCCCCACCCAAGGACTCTGCCGAAAGAGAGAATACCAATACTGCCCCAGCCCTTGACGGAACACTTCCTTCTTTGCTTGCCCTTGCTTCTATCCTTGACAGTAAAGCCTGCTTCTAGAGACTGGGCTTCAGCCTATGATACCCGATCCCGAAACTCAGACAAAGAGAAGAGATAATCAGACTGACTCCCACCTCTTGTCTTGCTTCGGTCCTATCTTTCCGATCCTATCTTCGATCCGGCTTCCACCCGCGCCTTGTCCTGATCCTTCCTCATCCTATGCTGGTGGGGAGTTTGTACCATTTGGTAAGTAATATTATTATCTTGATAAGAGGGCTAGTTCATACCGGTAAAGCCTATCGACCGACCCCATAAGTAATAGTTAGCGCTCCTGGTCCGATCAACTGATCATGAAACTAATCCTCAGACTCAAGACTAAGAGAAAGAGAAATAGTTATGAATTGAATATATAGATTCACTTTCATTACTTAAGAAAAAGAGAGTTATAAAGACAGAAGAAGGATCACGAAATCCAGCCAATTGTAACTGTCAGCGGAAAAGTCTTATCCACTGATCAACAATATTACTTTCGCCCTTCGCCATATCTGATTATTAGTTAGGCCGTCTTCTTATTAGTGGAGAGGTGGGATTTTTTCATGATCTCGACATTCGATCTTTGTCTTCTTATCTTCTTCTTCATATCTTCTTATTAGTTCAGTGGTTCAGTAAGAAGTCGGCAGTAGGAGGAAGGAGTTTTGAAATCGGGTATTGCTCTTTCATGAGCTATGAGCTGGGCCTTGCTTATTTCGACATTCTTTGACTAAGAAATGGGACATTGCTAAAAAAGATTTTGACTAATCACTAGGGAGTCCCACCATATTAAGAAGGAAGCACTGAAAGAAGGGAGCATGGGTCAGGCATCAGACAGGAAATTCCCCCTTGAGTCAGAGGTAAACTGCCCAACTAGGCGCATCGCTCGTACAAAGGTGGAGGTGAAAAGAATATTGACTAGACCCACGGGCGGATTGCTGTAGCTTTTCTTCTTCTTTCAGCTTCAGCCGCCGCGGTAAGAGGATCGTAAGATCTCACGCTAGGCGTATTTATCTATTAACTGGGAGAAAGGTAGAGACCCCTTTCACGAGACCAAGTACGACTGATTCCGTATATAAGACTATAAATTCTAAGAGGAAGAAATCCATCCCAGCGAGATCGGAAGCTATCGGCATCGGTTGAATCCGCCCCGTGGATGGGTCCTCCGGACTAATTCCATTCTAACTTGTGGTCGAAGCCTGAGCCTGTTGGGGGGAATTTGATGGGAGTTCTTGTTGAAAGATAAATAGTTATTCACTCATTATCAATATCCCTCGCAATATTCTTTGCGCCGTAGTATATGCGCCTCCGTTAGGAGTATTAAGACCGGAGGACTATCCATATTAACCTGGCACCTGTGAAAAGTCAAGAAAAGAAAAGAAGCTCATTAACGATAATGAAAGAAGCTCAAAACAAAATGAATCTGGGAGCGGAATCCAGAATAGACCTCTCTTTATCCGTCCGAAGGACTATCCACTAGAAGTTTGAAATCAAACTATGTGAATTTCTTTTACCTTTCTAATGGACCAGTTGCAATTTCCCGGCTTTTTTGCTTCTTTTTCATACTTTTTCGAATATTGATAAATAACGATAATTGTCTAATTTTGACTGATTTTTCATGATTTCTTGCTGCTTTATAGGCTCAAAACCTAGGAATTCACTCCGCAGATTCTTTTTTAGCTTCTCTCGTTAATGAACTGATTAAGAAGAATCCACAAATGTCTATTCTTTATTGACTGATTTTTCATGATTTCTTGCTTTTCGAATTCACTCCGTCAAAAATCTAGCACAAAGATGCACATAAAGAATTCCCATGTTCCGATTCTTTCATTATCGTTAATGAGCTTCTTTTCTTTTTTCTTTGATTGACTTGGTTAAAAGTTTGACTCCCTTGCGGATAGTCCTACAGATGAATCTTCCGGACTCCTTCTAATGGACGGTCCTCCGGATTCATCCTGCGGACTACGGACTACTCCTAGTTTTTTATGGACTCCTACCCCTTAAGGAAGGTCCTCCTTCTAATGGACGGTCCTCCGGGTAAACAGCTGGACCCTTTATAGTTCTACAGATGAATCTTCCGGACTACTCCTACCCCTTAAGGAAGGTCCTCCTTCTAATGGACGGTCCTCCGGATGAATCCTGCGGACTACGGACTACTCCTAGTTTTTTATGGACTCCTAATGGATAGTCCTACAGATGAATCTTCCGGACTACTCCTACCCTTAAGGAAGGTCCTCCTTCTAATGGACGGTCCTCCGGGTAAACAGCTGGACCCTTTCCTTTATGGATGGTCCTACAGATGAATCTTCCGGACTACTCCTAATGGATGGTCCTACAGATAGCTCTTCCGGACGGACTCCGGACTACAGATAGCTCTTCCGGACGGACGTAGGACTACAGATAGCTCTTCCGGACGGACTCCGGACTACAGATAGCTCTTCCGGACGGACGTAGGACCACTATTGAATTATTTTGGAGAAAAATCAAGCTCCAGATGAGTTTCACTTTCTTTGACATTCAAAGCCTTTTTTTAGGTTGAAAGTCCCGCAACAAGAGAAGTCCTAGGATACCGATATACCATAACAAGTATATATTCCATAAATCAGTCGGGATATAAGGGCTTTTTCAGTGACTTACTCAATCAACTCGACAGGAATCAAGGTCAGACTCCTCTACGCGGTGCTCAGCCACGAGACTAAGAAGGAGAGGCTGAGGAAGCTCTTTCATGCCCCTTACTACTCTATTGGCTGGCTTATTTCTCTTTATCCTTTGATTTTCGATTTTCTTCTTAGGAATCGCCCACGGAGCGGTAGCTGGCTCATCAAGATTATCCGTTGAGTAAGCTATCCCAACATTGTGCAGTTTCATTCTCAGTTGAAGTTGAAACCTCGGACTCAAGGGATTCTCAGTGCCTGCCAGCAGCTAGGACTAGCGCTAGAACTCAGAATAGAAAGTATCTTGGGAGCGAAGCAAGCAGCTTTCTTGGGGAGTACGTTACTACTAGGGGAGTACGAAAGGGTAAAATAGGATAAGCCCACGGAGTGGTAGCAAGAGATCTTGAGTCTGAGGCTGTGTCACTGACAGAGGAAGCCAACCCCACCGGCGGCTATCCTGCTGAGTCATTGGATCTTGAGGCAGAAAGGGATAGAAGTTCTTCCATTGAATAACAGAGTTTACGCCTCCTAAGCGCTCCTATTTCATCCTTTCGCCTATTTTTTGGTCCGTCCGGTCCGAAGGACTATCCATTAGAGAATTTGAGTCAAGATGACATTCTTGATTTTCTTTTGGTCCTTCGCTCAATGCCCACTACGCGGGAGGCTCAAAGAATGATCGAAGAATATTGAAAAAGGACTGATCGATGTTGTTGTCAATCAATGAACATCCATAAATCAAGGGAGGTCGAAAGACCTTTCTTTTGTTCATGCATTGCACGAAATGAGATTCAACCAGTCTGAATTTGAACTTCAAAACATCTACAGATCCTATTTCAACAGCGGAAACCTATTTACCCGTCCAAGGATAGGCCTTACCTTCACACTATAAGGGCGAAGAAGCAAGATTCACTCATTCTCGGGCGTACGAGTCAGCAATTAGCGCATATTTCAGACATAAAGAAAGCACTACGCGGTAGGTTGAGATGGAAGAACGTCCAAGCTGTGACAACCCAAAGCAAAAGGCGGGTGGGGCGCATAAGCTCGACGAGAGGTTAGAAGAAGCGAGACTGGCAGATGAGAGGGGCAAAGAATATTGCGACTTGGTCCCTTCCTACATCCATGGTAGTTGTGGCTGGAGTAGCTGCAGGAGTAGCTTCATAAGTGAGTGTTCTTGTTCCAAGTTCTGTTTATTAACAATAGAGGAATCTTGCTTGCTTGGTCAGTAGATCGATCCTTTCGCTAGATCGTAACGAAGGCGTATTTCAATCAAATTCCCGCAGACCCCATCATCTCGGTAATTAAGAAGAAGGAAGGGAGACTGTTAAGGAGAGGGGCTCAGTCAGCTAGACCGTTCGCCCGTTGTGCCATTGAAATTGAATAAGAGGATCCGGTGGCGGAAGTCTATCCTGCTGTATCAGATAGGTTATGCAATAGACCTAGTTTACGAGTAAGCAAGGGAAGACCCAGAAGGATCCGAAAGGGAAGCTCAGCTCTTGACTTATTCCCTTTCTCTTGAGACACAAGAATCAGAATCCGTCGGGGAAGAAATTGAAAGATTACTATCCAATTGTTAAAAGAAAGCCTATCCCTCCGCAATATTCTTTGGGCCTCCTACGCTTAATATGGGGAATCAATATATAAAGAATCTGAGCAAAATATGGATAGTCCGGAGGACTGGAAGGCGCAAAGAATATTGCGAGAAGGATCAATTCAATTTGATGAGTGCAAGGCTGCTCTAGACCTTTGTTTTTTCTGGACCTTGATTTTTGGACTATTCATCATATTTGAGAGGTTAATATTTACCATATTAACTTCTTTCAACTTCTTTTTTCGCCATTCTCTCTTAATTCTCTCCCTTGTTCATTGACTGCTCTTCTTCTTTTTTGAGAGGTGCGAAGTCTTAAGTCTCAGTCTCGGAAGAAGTTGAGTAAGAGGTATTCATACGCTTTCTGGATCGGACTAATGACGTATACAAGACTTTTTTTCTCGATGCTACATAGTTTATCTAGATTGGAGACTACGAGTGTAATAGGAGCCAAGACCCTAAGTAAGAAGAAAGAGATAAAAGGCGCAATGAAATATGCGTTGACCTAGGCTCAAAGAACAAAGGTCCAGATGACTATTCGCTATTCTAGGTTAATATGGTAGATTTCAGACTACGACTAAGGACGGAGAAGAAGCATCAATCGGAAGACTGAGTACGGTCTTGAGTCGGATTATGAGTTTAGAAAGCTCAATCCCTTTCATGAGTTTACGAGGTAAGAACAATAGGAATTGAATAAGTAGTAGGGTGATTCTGATTCTTATCATGGGTTCGATACGACTTATGAGACTTTTTTTTGAATAGGAAAGAGAGTAGGGCGCCCTAGCCTCATAGGGAGAGTACGATAGGGAAGAGTCTGAGTCAGAAGTATCTCTTCTTCGTCGGAATAGGTTGAATGAATAACTTCAATCTTCAGCTAGACCTTCCAAAGTGGGGTCGGAGAAGCTTGACCATAGGGTTATGAGGCAGGTATTTCGTATTCTCTCTTTCTCTTAGTCTTGAGTATGAGGAAGAAAGGAGAGAGCAAAGGAATCTCCACCTTGTCTCGACCGAAGAAAGAGGAAGAAATAGGAAGAGGCAAAAGGCTAGGCGTAATTGAGGAGACCGGGGAGAGAAGACGTCTATCCCAAGTTGGAATATGCTGCCTGCCGATAGCGATAGGGAGAGGAGTGGAAGAGCTTTCCCTTCTTTAGTCGGGGAGAGGTGCGAAGTTACCTACAGGGAGAGTTCCAGAGTAATTAGATGTTGAGGAAGCAGGAGACCTCATCCCTTTCCGAAGCAAGACCTGATTTACCGCTACGTGGGACTGACGGATTCGTCTTTGGGATAGCATAGCCTCCCACTCGTTCACTCTTTAAGTCGGGATCGTGGAATGGTGAGTTTCCTAGCCGTCTTCTTAATTGCCTATGGCCTCCTGAAAGTCAAGTAAGAAAAGCGGGAGAATGCTCTTTTGAATTTCAGAGTAAATCATCAAAAAAAATGCTATTTTTCATCGATCAATATCCGAAGTATTAGGCGCAAAGAATATTGCGATGCGATTGCCTTCCAAAAAAAAAGCTGTTAAACCACTAAAAACCAAGCGGTTAGCTTCTCGACAATCTCTCCTCTAACCCAACCCAGGACCGGGGGAGTACATAATACAGTAGAGGGTCTAAATGGGGAGCTTGATTTTGAGAATGAATTAACTAGATGAGAATACGACCCCTACGCTCGCGGCTTCCTTATTCCCTCGTTCCCGGTTCCACTTATTCTGGGATCGTAATCATCCCCTTTTCCACTCATATGAAATGCGGTATCAAACCGCTCCAGGTCTCCTTGCCTCCTTCTTTCTTGATAAGACCATTGAAGAGGCAACCCTTGAAAAAGAGAGGCAATCAATGAACAAGGGCCACTCCGCGGTGAGACCGCGCGAAAGAGATGAGTACTAATTCACAAGAAAAAAGGGGTTTCACTTTTCTATTTCTTAATGCACTCGTAAATATAACTTCCCAATGGAAGAAGATTGGGTATGGATGGATGGAAAGAGCTGAAAATGACATGATTTTTCCTCCCAAATACACTGAGAGTACCGCTTCGCCTATTTTCTCATATTTCATTGACCCGTCCGGAGGCGCAAAGAATATTGCGAAATCAGATTAGGTCGCTGCGCTCCACCAAGGTTCTTTCTTTCCTTCCCTTTCCTCCCCCTTCTCCCGCCCTGCCACTACTAGAAAGCCGGAAAGCACTCCTCTCGCGATATTATCGTAATATGATTGATTCAAAGAATGATCCCGAAAAAGACAGTGAATCCCAGCGTTGCCAGCGGATTGGGACATTGTACTACACGGCATCAATTGTAGGCACCCGTTCATGAGCCCCTCTCTACGGAGTTGGGTGGCCCTGGTCGACCCGGTCTTCGGACCTACGCCGCCATTAACTGGAGATTGACTCGCTGGTTCTTGGTACGCTGATGAAAGCGACGGTGGTGGTAGGTAGATTGACTTTTTGAAAAGAAAAAAATTCCTTCTGTCGTCTATCCCCGATTAATGTAACCTCAGATGCTTTCATTGTCGATTCTAGTATTAAGCGAAAGGTCTAACCTATGGATTAAGTCAAACCTACTCCACTAGTCAAAATAGGTAGCAGAGGGGAAGAAGCACTACACCTAGGAATCAAGAAGACGAAAACTTTGTGAGAAATTATACCTTTTCCTTATCGGGATCGGAACTTAGAAAAATGGTTGGGACAAGAAAGATCCATCTCCTTTGTATTTTGGATACCTGTATAACCATCTCAGACTGTTGAAGTGACTAATTCCTGGAAATTGAGAGGCGTTGAGGAGCAAAGAATATTGCGGAAAGGAGAGGGGCGAAGAAGCTCGACTGAAAGGAGAGGGGCGGTTTTGGCCATTCCCAGTATGTTACAAGTTAATATGGAATTCATGACTTGCACTCATTCAACGCATATTTCATTCCGCCTTCGCAAATTCTTTGCGCCTCGATAATTCTTTTCTCGTCTTGAGCCCTCCGATAGGAGTTATTATTTGAGAATATTGAATCTACCTTGTTCTTAGGATATGGAGCCCCTATTTCATTGCACGGGTGGAACTAAATGAGATTGAGCGAGACCTTCATTGCACCTACGGTTCTATCAATGTCATTGAGCAAGACCTGAATTAAGCCTTCTATTTGTCTCACATTCATCAACCCTTGTGGGGAGAGACGAGGTTCTCCTAACAATGGACCTCGTCTCAACGAGTTCTTTCTTGAAGGGAAGCAGTACTTAAGCAAGAGGGGTCTCACGGTGGATCGGAGAAGATACTCCCTTGTATTCTTATTCTTAGTCGAAGCTATGCATGAGTGGATCTCTTCTCTTGATGAGGAAGCAAAGAAGCAGAGCGGTATAAGCAATTCCTCTTCTTAATAGACCGAGATAAAAGAGGTTTCATTCCACTAGATTGAATGCATCCTTCATCTTCATAGACCTTACCGCGGAGTGGGGGGAAAGAAAGAGAGAGAGAGAATGAAGGTTCAATTCAATTCACCTTTGTGCCTTAAATTAAATAGCATACACAGGAATGAAACCCGTTGATTGCTCCGACAGCATATGTATCAATAGCCTGGCAGGCGCACACATGGGAAGACTGGAATTAGCCGATGATCTGACCTGATGGAATATTAGAGTGGAACCTACCTCCTCATCTTAGGAGTGGGCATACCGCGCGAGAGGGCAATAGCGAAGGGAGCGGCGTACCAAGACAAGAAAAAGAAAAAGCACAAGATGGATAAGCTTGCCTCAAACTGCCATTAGTGTACTATTAGATAGACGGCTAGGGGTCATTGAACCCACCATAGACAACTTTCCTGTCCCGTAATCCGACAGAAAGAATATCTACTAATGGAAATTGTGCGCTCTGTCCTTCTTTCTTTTATGGGGTGGTTTATCTGAGGCCGACTTCTGAGTTATTCAGGGAAAAGCTGCGAGACCGTTTTGAAGCTTTACGAGGTTATCATACGACTTCCCACGGAGTGGTCTGAATATCTGATACTTAGTTTGGGCTTCCTTTTCTCAATCGTCCATTCGTCAATCTCTAGTGGGGACGCCTCCCTCTAAGAATTCTTTGATCGCTAAGTCGACCAATTCCTCTACTCGGACTAGACCGAAGCAGCGGATTCGCTACCTAAATTTAAGGCGGAAGACGTAGCCTGGTTCATAATTTTTGATTGATACTAGAATTTCATTGTGTATACAGTAAATAAAGGAATAAGAGGTTCGAACTCAACTTTCTAGTTGGCACAGCTCCCATCGCTTGAACTTCAAGTTCAACTTCCTTCCTTTTTCGGTATGAGGGCTCAGTCAGACTTGGGCATGAGAAGAGTGTCAGCCAAGTTCGTTGGCATTACATGCCTTAGCGCAGGAAGAGATGCCTTGCCCTGCGTGGTCTTCCTTTATTCATGCGGCGGAAGCTAGCGACAAAAGATAAGGCCAGCACAGTAGATGTCTGGACGGGCGTCAAAGAGACTTAGTCAAGGATTCTCCCAGGTTGGGGCGCTCGCTATGCGGACGGATGCTGAGCCTGAATTTCCTCTCCAGCCTGATCCAGAGTCATCTGTCTCAGTTGAGTTCATTGTTCAGACCGCCTGAATCTCATTTCAAATTCTTCCTCTCAAGTAAGAAATTCTCTCCACTTCCACGCTTAGACGATAGGCTACTGCTTAGCCGCTTTTTTGCTCTACTCGCAGGACTTTTTCTTGCCTCCTCACCTTGTGCTAGCAGTTTTAGAAAATTCTTATGAAAGAATATGGGACTGCTCTCTTACATGTCCACCAAGCGCGCCAAGCTAAGAAGAAAATCATACCCACGGCAAATCCATGAAAAGGATTCTGCACTCCCTCGCGTAGTAGGATAGGCTTTCTTCCCCTATCTCTTCTTATGGCGGCTTTCCCACGGGGCGGTAGGTTCAGATATAAGAAGATATAAGGAATAATCAAGCTCTTCTTCTTCTTTCTTCTCTTTTTTATTTACTTAGCCATTCTTTGAATTGAGTTCTCGTATTAGTATTATCTTCTAAGGAGAGATGGAAGGAGACCTACGGGCCGGATTTACCGCGTAGGGGGTTAGTAGGGCTCAAGGGAATTCTCTTTAAACTAGGCTCGGAGAGGAGAAAGCCTACCCTCCAAATGAATAGACGAAAGAAGAAAAGGAAAGCGATGAATAAGAAAGAAAATGGAGTGAAAGGATCCGGATCATTCTTCTTCCTCCTCCCCTCCTGAAAGGGATGAGTTCGGGCCGCCACCAGGCCTTGATTCTGGCTTATGAGCTCGGCTTGCCTCCCGTCGATCGTAGATAAGGTGATCGGACTCCGTGATGAATCCTTCCACTCGTGAACTCGGGAAAGCCTATCAACCAAGTCATCAAGATCAAGCCTAGCCTGAATGAACAAAGGTTCCAGGGAAAGCCATTACACTCCTAAACAAACCTCTGACTTGGGAAGCCGACTCCTAAACCTCGTCTGCTCGGGAAAGCGCTTCCTTTCTTCTTCTTTTCTTCTATGAATCAAATACCTTCCCATTCAAATAGTGAGATGATAGTAATCCAACTCCAACTCTTTCGATAATTCTTTGATCCTTTACTTTCTCTTACAAGAGCTAAAACTCTCCCGTAGGTCTGCACTTGCACTCCTCTCTCTCGACTGATATAACTCCTTACTCTTCCCCTTCTACTAATCAGATAGTTCAATCATAATTCAGTAAAGATGCGAATTCAATAAGAAGAGATAATAAGATTTCAGGGGTTTATCCTTCTCTTTCAGTGTCTCATGAAAGAATTCCGAAAAGAAATTCCTCTTTAGATATTATGATATATCTTTTTCTGGAGTCCGGATTGCTCCTGCGTCTTCCTTTACCTTGAATCCTTAAGTTTCTCTGACTTGAAGTAGGTTTAGGAGTGAAAGGCCTTTCTATTTGCGTGACGTAGATCGATAGTGAATTAACGACTTATCAAGAAGAGCGGACTCGCCTCAACCTTTGTTCATTGATTCAGTCCTTATATTCACCTTTTATTTGCCGCCTTAATTCTGTGGAATCTTTGACTTAGTGGATAAAAAAGGTCAGTCTTCCGCTTATTATGAGATTTCTTTGCACTCGACCTAATACCTTTCCTGCCGGTCTTTCCGTTGAGAAAGACGCTTCTCCAAAGGAGATGAGGGCTGATGTTCTTTCAGGTATCTCTCTTTTTTCCTAATGCCTTCTTTCTTCATTGATTGACTTCCCAAGAACTCTTACGTGAAAACTTCTTGCTCACCCGCGCGCTGGGCTTCTCCCTTTGCCTTTGTAGATAAGCGATGAGCCGACTTTCCAGTTCTTCGTCTTGACACACCTATATTATTAATTAAGAAATCAGTCGTACTCGCCGATCCAATGCTATTCAACGGAAAGAGAGACCTCCTTCCCGCTACGTGGGGAAAAACAAAGGTCTAGATTTACTGACTCAACTCGGGAAAGATCTCAATGTGTAGACGGGCGGTCTAAAGAAGGTAAGAGATTCCATTCCACCTGTGCCTGAGGCCTCGTCTTTCTCTCCGAGTTCGAGATCCTCTTTCTTAGTGTGATTTCTGACTTTCTCTGGATTCTATAAGATAGAAAAGGCCTTAGGCAACTCAGACGATCGAAGGCAAGAAGAACTCAAGACAGCCGACTCGAACCACTCCTGGCCGGCCGTGCTTATGTCTCTCATGATCGTTCCGAGATTCTATATGATAGGGGAAGAACTAAAAAAAGACCTTACCCGCCGATATGCCTCGTCTCTCCTCGTACGGGTACAGAGGATCACCGTCGGCCTGAACCATACCATACAATGAGAGGAGGGAAAGTTCATTCTTTTTTCATGTGTATTTGCCGGGTTGTCCACCGCTCCGTGGGTCTTGGATCTGGTCACAATTCAAGCATAATCGTAGCCTCTCCGCCCTAAACCAACTCCATTCCTTAACTCCTCTGGCTTGTCTTCAGGTTAGAGAGACGGGGATAAAGAAAAGTCTCGTGAAAGGATCTCATTCTTCCCGCTGATGGTCTGAATTGTCCTTGGATAGAAAGAAAAGGAATAAAGAAAGGTGCGTCTTTCCCATTCATTTTTGGATGAAAAAGATTTCATGGAAAACAATTAGGGCGGGATCAGAAGCCTAGGCTTGACTTCTTATGGTAGGCTTTCCTGGAGATAGTTGATCTTTTCTTGGACTTTTCCTTTCGATCATTCTTTCTCATATTCATTCACCCGCGTAGTGGGGAGCAGCAAAGGTTAATATGGATTTCTGAGGACTGAGGATCATCAAAAACAAGGTTGAAGATGACTCGTCAGAGGACTCTACCCTATTTAGAGCGCAGATAAGTTGTTTTCTCATCATAACCTTCCCTTCGATAAAAAGACAAAAGAACCTATACGATATTTCCGAAAAAGGCTGATAAGCCTTTCTCAAATGTGAAGTTGGCTTTCTTTTTAGTTTGCATGAGGGATGTCTTCGCTTCCTTCATATTCTACATCCGTTTCACTTCGAACCACCCTGATGTGCGTGGGTGGTTCTTCAGCCACGTTCACTAGTATTCTCTCTTAGTTGTCTCTTAGATTAGATGAGACGCCTTCGTCTTAGGCCTGCGGATGAAAGCTGACTTCACGCTTTCCCCCCAGCCCCTCGGGGGAGGAGAGGAAGACGGAGTTTGACCTTTCAGGATAAGCCTTTCTCAAATGGTAACTACAACCAATATGCACCGAAACGGGTAAAATAGTCCTCACATTCAAACTCTCGCGCGGTTCGGAGGTCAATTCGACTAGGACCCTTCTTTTCCCTATGAGATTCATAACGGAGGATACCGGAAAGGGAAGACAGACTAGGGAATTCGTAATCGTCAGAAAGTAGGGCTGAGGATATTCTTTCGGAGTAGCGGAAGCGTAGCGTAGCGGACAGCCGTAAACTACTTTTTTCTTGCTCCGGAGAAAGCAAGGTGCAAAGATCTATGGCCCACGTAGCGGTCCGAAGGACTATCCATATTAACGCTCCTTCTAGTGGACCTAATGGATAGTCCGGAGGACGGAGGACGGATAAAGAAAGGATAAATAAAGGCGCAAAGAATATTGCGGCTGTCCGCTACGCTACGGCTCCGCTTCCGCTCCAAAGGTTCAATGAAATATGAAAGAAGGCGCAAAGAATAGATTATGCTGAAGGCGCAAAGAATATTGCCCTATTAGATTATGCTGAAGGAGGAGTGGGCTTATGTTCATTGATTTCTTTCATGATCGGGAAAGGCGGGTGCACGGGAGGGCGGAGGCCTGGTGGCGGCGCGATAGCGAAAGGACTTTACAGGCTAGAAGGGAAGAAGGCATCCTTAATCTTGCTTTGAAATCAAAAGGCGAAAATTGGGCGAAGGACAGGAGTGCAAGTGCAAGAAAGGACCTACGGGCAGAGGAGGTTGCTTTCTAAGCTGTCTCACATAAATTGTCTAATAAAGAGGAAAGAACTGGACGAATCCAATAGCAATCTTCCATCTTGTTCAAATAGAAAGAAATTCTATATCAAGGAATTCAGACATAATCAATATCATGTCAAATTGGTCCGGGGGGAAAGCCCTCGTGCGTATGCCCTCAATGAACAAGGCGCTAAGAATATTGCTTTGATTTCCGCTTTATTTAAAGCAAGTCTTCTTTATTTATGTTTTGCACGCACAATTGTCTGTATTAAGGGGGAAGAAAGGTTCCTTTTTATGCCCATATTCACTATGAGACTAGAGGTCCGCTCAGGAAGAGCTTTCTCGTTGAAGAATCTACACCTGGAGAAGAAGCCGAAGCGAGATCCGTAGTAGGAAGATCAATGAACAAAGGATGCGGAAGAAGTAGTTTCATTCAGTAGAAAGAGGAGAGAATGCGTCATACGTTCTTGAAGCCGTTGCAGTAGAAGTTCTTTTTCTTGGGGAAGTTGCGTCGGGCATTTCACGCCTTATGAATGGAATGATAAGGCCTAACTTGGCTTATTTCATCCTTTTCTTGTATACTATATTAGCAGTGTATACCACTGTCTCAGAAAGATTAGAAGTTGCAGTCCACTAGATCGCTTTCTGAAGAAAGGGAATCCGTCTCTCCAGCAAGCGAGAGGAACAAAGAGAGGCTATAGGAAGGGAAGTGAGTAGCTCGACTTCCAAGGAGAGGAAGGGAACCCCACCAGGGAATGAAGACAGAAAGAACTGAATTCGCTACTTCGCTTACGGGTGAGGCCAAGGGATACCATGAAAGAATTACCTTTTCTCATTCAAGAGCGGACACAGCTACTTCCGAAGCAACCTCCTGCCCCTCCCTATCTTTTATGGCGCCAACTAGGTTCATCTGAAGAAAGCTTCTTGTCCAAGACAAAGAGAAAGGACTGACGGCTTTCTTTCCCTTTCCCGTGGGCGCCTTGCCTCAAAGAGTTACTACTTCTGATTCCCCAGCGGTTAGTCTCACGCGCCCGAGAAAGCGATAGGTGGTTTTCTCATACCATTTCAAACCAAGGGATTGAACTTTCTCTCTCTTTCATCCTTTGTTTGTTTTTTCTTGAAGAATCCTCTTTTCTAGTTCCCAGCTAGCGGCTTGACCAATTGAACCGGGTTGAAGGAGTCAAATAAGATTCTTCTCATGGGACATCAGAATCAAAGTAAATGAAGAAAGAAGCCAGGCGATTGGCGTGAGGATCCGAGCTTACCGGATCGATCGAGCGAAGAAAAGAACAGCTACTTATTCTACTTCATTCCCCGATCCAGGCTGATCTTCTCCAGCCACAAGAACAGAAACCTAGGCTTTTTTCTTAGAAGAAGCTCAAATTCAAAGAGCCTTGCCGTCCGGATTGCTCCTACGCCTTCTACGTCTTCCTTTACCTTGAATCCATTAGTAATCCCTAGGGTTCATTCTGATTGGCTTAAGACTTTCTCAATATTCTTTCGCCTCTCCTTTCAGTCGAGCCTCATCACGCAATATTCTTTGCACCTCTCCTCCATCTCAGTCGAGCTTCTCTTTCGATAATTCTTTTCTCGTCTTGAGCCCTCCGATAGGATCCAATAATATCCAACTTTGCTCCGTCGAAATCTTCTTTGAGCCTCTGGACTATTCATAGCTATTACTTTGATCGAGGGAGGTTCAAAGTCGCATATTGAATTGCGCACCTGGACCCCTTATAATTAGGAGGTCTATGAAAAGATGAATACTATTACTGGAGGAACTCCATTAGTTCCGAACTTGGCTCCGCTCCGTCTCATTGATAAGGAAATAAGACGACTGTAGGACGGAGGCGCAAAGAATATTGCGGAAAAGTCCAAAAAAGGTGAACATTCGCTATTGTCCAGGAGGGAGGACTTTGAATAGCTATTACTTTGAGGCGCATATTGCGGCTATTATTTTCGTTTTCAGTTCCAGAAAAGGAAATTGAGTAAGAACTTCTCTGTCTTCAACAACGACTTCTGGTACAGCAAAAGGAAGAAAAAGAGATCCCTCTCCAGCCACTGCGCCTCCGAACCTTTGAATGCAATGAAATACGGGGGTTGTTTACGCCATAAGACTCAGAATCAGAAAGTTCAGTCAGGAATTGCATTTTTTGCTAATAATATATAAATAAGATGAAAGTAGAGAGCAAGGGCTCTTACTCAAGGATCTCATACTGCACCCTGGCTTCTTCTTAAAAGTCTCAACTTCAGACTCGTTCACCACTCTCAATACATACCCTCATTCAGAGGCTTCTAGGTCTAAGGCAGAGGTTGCCAAGAACAAAGAAGTTTCATCCGTCTCGGCGGAAGTCTCCCAGTTTAGGCTGGCCTCTTGTATCGGCTTCAGTCTCTGATTGAGATCTTTCCGAATAGAAGAAAGAAGAATGCACTATAGAATCCCCATTATGAACGAGATAATTCCCATCAGTAGATTATGAGGCGGAATTCCCCTAAAAAGGCTGATAGCTCCCCAGATCCCGCTCAATCTTCCTAAAGTAAAGGGCTAAGGTCTAAGTCTCGCAGTTCCCCACGTAGCGGTCCGTCCTACGAGTAGGAGGCCTAGAGCTCCGGAAAAGAGGTGGACTTCAACCTAAAATCCCTACTGTACGAGGTCAAATCTCCAATTTCATTACTTTTTGACTATGGGGAAAGGGAAGTCCTTCAATGGATGAGGACTAGTTTCTTAGTGCGAATGCACAATTTTCTAATGAGCATAGGTAGCAATCAAGGAAAATCAATGGTTTTTTACTGCTTTATTAGCTAAAATGGACATTTACTAAGCTAGGGAAATCGCACATTTACTAAGCCCCGGAGCAAGAAATCGACTCAAATTCCTTCTTTTTGACTGCTTTATTAGAAAAAAGCCTTAATTTGAGAAAGGGTATGGAGCAAGTTTTTGATTTCAATGGATTTGGACTCCTCCGAAGGATTGAGTTAACTAGTTTGATCCACTCTTTATATTATAAGTGGTACCTTCACTCAAAATGCAATTAATAGAATAAAGCCTTAGTCCGACGGGACAAAGAATTCATGGCACCAAAACGTGTGCATTTGCTTAAGATATTGAAAAAGAAGAAATACCACTCGGAAAGGGATCATGACCTTGCACTCCGCGCCCCTCTTAAATGAACCCATCCTCCACTTGTGATCTGAAATTGAGGACTATGGCGAGATGGAAAGGGTCAATGGTTTTTGACTCATTTCCCAGGGCAAATGCCACCACGTAGCGGTTTGGAAGGAGTCCAGAATATAATAGAGGGGCGATATAAAGAATATTACTTAGTACGCCGACGCCTAGAGGAAGATATAGGAAGGGGCCTTTTCTTGCTCGTTAGCGCTTTAGTTTGAAATAAGGACGTTTAGGCTTGACCTCGAGTCTCCTTACCGCGGAGTGGGCTAGTCTTGGTGGAATTCCTAGGTCCTCTAATATATAATGGATCCTGGCTTGCTGGCGGAGACAGGTAGGAGCCAGCGATTCTCTTCCCTTTGTACGAGCGCTCTCCTCCTTGGTTGGGGAGTTTCTCCCTTTCTTTATCCTATCATTCAATTCATTCTATGAAATAATCGCTTTGCTATAAAGCTAGTTTCAGGGTGGGATAGAAGAACTCAATCTAGAGCAAGGTCTTGAAAGCACTGATCCTGGAAGAGGTACGGACCCAAGAGCCAGAACCTACCGCCGAAACTTCCACTTCTTCCGATCGGTCTGGAACTCCTTCACGCATTCTCATTCGGGCGCCTCATCAAAAATCCCAAGGGAAAATGGATCAATCACTACGGAAACTCGACTCCTTTTAACCATATGAATAGGCGGGAATGAAGACAG
The DNA here is from genome assembly GCA_025688845.1 of Cucumis hystrix. Taxonomy (NCBI): domain Eukaryota; kingdom Viridiplantae; phylum Streptophyta; class Magnoliopsida; order Cucurbitales; family Cucurbitaceae; genus Cucumis; species Cucumis hystrix. The sequence continues at coordinate 62,318 of JACWES010000029.1, forward strand.
AACCTCCTCTTAGCTTACGGCCGGATGAAAGAAAGAATTACCTTTTTTCGGAAGTGAAGAATGGCTATCCAACCCGCCCAGGGAAGACAAAAGAAGATGATGAAGCCCCCCCTTCTCTCTCTGAATTAGGATGCTACGTGGGGGAATAGGTTTCATAGTCCTCCGGAATTATTAAGGAGAAGGACGAGTTTTCGGACTATTATACTCCCCACGGAGCGGTGCCAGGCGCAAAGTTCGGTTTCTAATGGATGGTCCTACAGATAGCTCTTCCGGACGGACTCCGGACCAGTCGAGCCCTAGCATTTTCATTGAATTCACTCCGTAAAAACAAGGTTATGAAAGAAGAATGATTCTTGAATTCTCGTTAATGAGTGAATTATTCTTTTCTTTTCTTGACTTTGAACAGGTCCGGAGTCCGGAAGATTCATCTGTAGTCCGGAGTCCGTCCGGAAGAGCTATCTGTAGTCCTACGTCCGTCCGGAAGAGCTATCTGTAGTCCTACGTCCGTCCGGAAGAGCTATCTGTAGGACCATCCATTAGGAGTAGTCCGAAGTCCGCAGGTTTACCCTACGTCCGGAAGATTCATCTGTAGGACTATCCGCAAGGGAAGAAGGAGTCCGGAAGATTCATCTGTAGGACTATCCATTAGAAAGGGTAGGAGTAGGACCTTCCTTAAGGGTAGGAGTAGTCCGAAGGATTTATCCGTAGGACCATCCATTAGAAAGGGTCCAGCTGGTTTACCCGGAGGACCGTCCATTAGAAGGAGGACCTTCCTTAAGGGAAGAAGGAGGACCTTCCTTAAGGGAAGGAGTAGGACTCTAAACGCAAAGAATATTGCTCGAATTCTTTATATATTGATTAGACTGCACTTTTCATGGGTTTCTGGAGTGATGGCAAATCGTATCCAAGCAGTCAAATAAGAAGATTTCGGGAAGGCAGAATGAATCCCCTTTTGGTTTGGAGACTCCCTGATCAAGAAAGTAGGGGTTGGGTTCCCGCTGATCTACCCCTTGAGAATGCTAGCCATACAGGGTCGAGTCACCTCCTCACTACGCGGTATAGTTCCCGATAGCTCAAATCCGCTAATAAGGATGAAATTCCAACCTCTTGGTCTTGGGTCTCCAGTGCACGCACAAGATAGCCGCCCCTGTCCCAGGGATAGGCTGAATCCAACTCTCTCTCTTTCATGAGCTGCTCTTTGAGTTCTTCTTCCTATCTTCCTGATTAGTTCTTCCTCGGAATCTTGAGTCTTTTAGGAGTCCGGAATAGGGAATCGAAAAGGTTCTACGAAGATCTTTCTTTGAAGGAGATAGAGGGATGAAAACGAAAATAAGGAAAGAAGCTCCGCTCCTCCAATCATGCTCTGGAAAAAGTCCCAGAAAAGGGCTCGTGCACGCGGGACAAACTCCCAAAAGAAAAGAGAGGAAGAACGAGAAGGGGAAGAAGGGGAAGTCAAGTCAGGTCAATCCCACGGGTCAGAGGGAAGGCTCCCGGCGGGAGCATCCATCTCGATCCGACTACTGTTTAGGAGGGAATGCTCTATCCACTGTTTAGGGTTTAGGAAGGAAGGCAGTTTAGGAAGGAAGGCCGCCCACACGGGTCATAGGGAGGGAAGCCGCCAGCCAGCCACTGTTTAGTAGGCTCTTTCCCTTGTTTAGTTTTGAGGAAGGAAGGCCGCGCCCCAATCCCACGGGTCAGAGCAGAGAGACTGGGATCCACGCGGAGGAGGCTCCATAAGACAGGGATATTGTGGGCTCTTTCCCTTGTTTAGGAAGTAGCACCAGTTTAGGAAGAAGAAGTAGCCGCCCCATCTGAGTGCGGTTCGTCGGGAGAGTGCATTCTTCAATAGGATGGGATGATTAGGAAGTCGGAGTGAGAGCCTCGGAGCCTCAGTCAACTTAGTATAGCAGCCGGTGAAGGTCACCTGGGTCACTGGAATCTCCCTCCGGTCCGTCCGTCCCTGTACCTGTGGCATGAGAAGTGGACGTGGAAGGGCGGCCCGCACGCGGCCCGGCCGAAGAGAGACCCTTTCCTTGTTCTTTCTTTTCCGGCTTGAGATTGAGATGAGAAGGCAGGCACATTGGATCGGATCAAGAGAGTCCACTCTTTCCCTTTGATGGACCGGGTTTCCCCTTTCCCCCTTCATCCATGAATCCATGAATCCCAGAGGTAACTCTTTCCCCTTTCTGGATTGGGATGTAGCTCTTTACCCTTTAGTGGAAGACTCAATTACTCTAGACCGTCCCCCCCCCTCTCCGAACAATGACCGAATGATGCCTGAATGCCCCGACCTCTAACCTAATTATCGAGACTTTCCCTCTCCTTTCCCCACGCCCCTATCCACTCCACGGCGAGTAAATCCCCTCGTCAATATTCTTTGAACCTCCTCCTTCTCCTCCCACTGAAAACAAGGTATGATATAGGAAAAGAACTCCCTTGCGCGCGTGTGGATGACTACCGGACCGATGCCCGAAAGCACCGGAGGGTAGTCCCACTAGCAGTATCTACTATCCCCGTCCCCCTATCAGATCATAAAGAAATCGAAATCGAAGATCAATCATAGTCCTAAGGGCCCCCGCTGGAATGGTTCTTCAGCCTCATAGTCCCAAAGGCCCCCGCTGGAATGGTTCTTCAGCCTCAGGAGTCCCTATAAGAAATCAGTCAGTCAGAAACTCCCGTAGGGAACGAAGAGCTACCTCTAATTCCTCCATGGAAGGAACATCACAGAAGTAGTTGCCAGAATGTCGACTCCGAAATATAGGATCAGAAAGAGAAAGAAGCCCGTCATCATAAAGGCCCCCGCTGGCATTGTTCTTCAGCAGAGACCCCTCCGAATGGGGGCCGGAGAAGTCATTGCTTCTGTCTATCTGAAGCACGCAAGTTCATTCTTTCTGTTCTCTACAGGTTATCCTGTAATTGTCCTTGAAATTGTGACGAGGATCCCAGAGGCCTCAGCCCCTCCAAACCAAGAGGCGTCGGGCACCTCCAGCCATGACGGCTGTTCTATGGACCCTACCCCTGCTGATGTCTTGTTTTCCGCGGTATGGATATAGGTATCGTCTTCGGCTTGAGGGACTGCTCAGTTATAGGGACCACTACCCCCCTATAAAAACTAGCATATCCCTCTCATTCCCCCTTTTTCAATAAGTCCGCCCCCTCCGGGAATCTAGGCTTTACGGTACTGAGCTCGATTGGAAAAACTATCTCAATGCGTAGCTCATCTTCCCTGCCAACGTGCGCCTTCAGGTTTGGGATGCAGCGCCTACAGCACCGCCTTTCATTCTTGTCGAGGCGAGTGCGGTTCATGGGACCTTATTACGAAGGACTTGCTTGAAGCTTTCCCTACGGATGAACCTAATCATCTGATCACAATCCCGCTGCCGCTATGTCCAGGCGTCCTTCACTCCACCTGCCAAGCCGCCCACTCCGCGGTATGACAAAGAGTGCCTTTTCGTATCCCACTGAACGGTAAACTCAAGGTGGACCCTTCAGAAAGTTGACCCCTTCCCCCCTTACTTACAGAAACCCATCGCTACGGGGTTTACCCCGAACTCGTCCGATAAGAAAGGTCGCCGTGCAAGGATATACCTCTTCTCTTTGACGTCCCCCTCTTAACTAAGCCGGGGATTGGATAACCATCCGAATCCCGTAGTTTTGAAGAGCTGCTTTCCGAAGGGCAGTCGAATGTGAACAGCTCACTAAGGAAAACGAAAACCGAGAAAAGAAAGAGAGAGAAAAAGAGATAAATAAAGATAGAAATCATATAAAGAGTGGATCAAACTAGTTCCGAAACTACAGCGACTGGGACAGGGAATCACAAGGAAACCTCTCACTACCACTAGGAAGAAAGGTAAGACAGACCGGTTGAGGTTGGAATAGATAGACCTCCGGGAAGAGGAGAAAGAAGAAAGTGACTTGAGGCTGAGGCATCGACCAACAAACGGGGAACCTCAATCATGCAAGCATGCAAGCATGCAAGCCACTCTTTCATTGGCAGTTTCCGTCTCAAAGAATTCAGTCTCAATCGGGAAATGAAGGGAGATACCTTCCCCAAGCACATATTCCCCGAAGAAAAGAGTCCCAGTCAGGCCGGCGGCTACCCCTTGGGGTTGGGGTTCAAGCCTTAAGTCCTAAACTCCCCTTGAATAGCGACAGCTACCACTCATAGAACAGAAAGTCATAGCAAAGAAAGGAGACAGCTACAACCCGAGCTCTACTCCATTCCTTATTCTTCCGGGAAGGTTGGAACCGAAGGCTGGTTCAAAGCTCTCCTCGATAAGGAGACCACAATGAAAGGTTGGATCGATAAGGAGACCAATGAAAGGTTGGAACCGAAGGCTGGTGCTCTCCCCGGCCGTCGTCCGGCTCCGGCACCCACGAGGGGCTGGCTGGGGGGAAATCCTTATTCTTCCTTAATCCGCATTACTAGTCAAATACCGTATTCTCACTTGGGAGGAGGTCAGAGGAAGGAAACTGACCCAAGGTCAAAGCTCTACTCCTTATTATTAGGATGGGATGATTAGGAAGTCACTGAATCCTCCGTATCCGTATTCTTCCTTCATTGAAGATCCTCCTTATCCTTCTTAGGAAGGGGCAGTCCGGGAGTACCGGTCCCATATCTAGGGAGGGCTGGGCTCCCGGCGGGAGCATCCACATCTCGTTCCCTTCGGTCCGACTACTGTTTAGGAAGAGGGCGGTTTCCAACCTTCCTCGAGCTCCGCGGCTCATACCCTTTCTTGAATTGAGGTTCAAAGAAGATTTCCGGTTTATTTTACGACTCGATTCCGTATTCTTCTTATTCCCGAGATTCCTTATTCTTCCGTCCGTATTGCTCATTATTAGATTAGGATGATTAGGAATCCAATCCCCTCATTATTAGGAATAGGAAGAAGAGGAAGTCCGTGAGTCCCGGTCCCAGATATAGGGAGGGAGCTACAAAGCTCCTCTGCTTTCTTTCTAGTCATATCCGAAAGTTCCTTCTCCTCTCACTCTGGAACAATCGGAAAGGAAAGAAAGGGGGGAAATACTCTTTCTCTGGAGGAAATGGAAATGGTGAGTCGGGCCAGGTCCCGATTCCCAATGCATGAAATACCGGACCGCAACCACTCAAATAAGGGGAGCCTTTCAGTCAGGAATGGGAAGGCAGACAGACAATATTTCCTTCAATCACAAGCTTGGGGAAGCCTGCGTGCCTATGTTGCAAGATCAATCAGATCAAAAGCCGTATATCTGGGGTCAGTTCTAAAAGTAGCAGGATTCTCAGGCGCACTCATCTGAATTAGTAGGGATCCCGACATGGCGGATCTACCTACTCCAAGTACAATACCGTCCGAAACCTCTGGCAAGACTCCCATCCCAGCCCCAGCTTATGAAGGAAGAGAATGTGTCTGCCCTAGAGCGGCTCATACCCTTTCTTGAGTCTAGAGGTAGGCCCAAAGAGTACACTGCCGAGGAGTTGCAGGAACAGTCTCTCCTTTTGGATTGGATCGCAACCAACCTTGTCTTCTAGCGGCCCAAGCAAAGAGCTCCTGGTCTATGGTCCTCCCAGTACCCAAAAGAAACTGATCATGAGGCTGTTGCACAAAGGGGGCTTGCGCATTTACTCGGTGGGAAAAAGGAAGAAGAACTAGTCCTCAGGCATCTTTTTCTTTGACCTCTGGATCGTCGACGAGTTCAAGGAGGACAAGCTGGAGAGCCCATATGACCGGGACGGACGTCCAGGGCAATTATATTCATGCCATACTCACCCTGCAACTTATCCTATGAAATAAATAAAGCAGGGCTTCCGTCTCGATGGGAAGTATGAAAGAACGTTCGTCAAGGACACCAATGTCCAATTCCAGCTGTTCTTGCTCTCTCCTTCACAGAAAGGTCTTCCACCGAGCCCTTGGTCTTGCTTTGTCCTTTTGAATTCACTCATGAATTTCGTAAAAGAGAAGCTCCCCTCCACATTTGCCGGCCGATGACTCTTCTCCCTGGGGACATCGTCTACTCCAACTTGGAGGAGACTTGGACAAGGCGCTAAGAATATTGCTCAGATTTCCGCTTTCTTTTTGGATGGAAGAAAGAAGATCGGCATTCTTACTCGGCCGATCTGGTCTCCTCAATCAGGTCTTCCTTGAAGTTACCGACCCCGCTCCTGGTGGAGACTTCTATCTTAGTTCTTGCTTTCCCTTGCTTTGAGTACTGATCATTCCACTTAGACTGATTCCTCTAAGTCTATTCATTCCATGCCAGCATTTCTCCTACTAATGGGATGTGAATATACTCTATTTCTCATAATATCCGAGACTGGAAGAGCCTACTTCCTCAAGAGCACTCTTTCAATACCGACCGGAATAAGACCAAGACTCCCTACCTAGTCCCAACCTGAACTCATGATCATTCCTCTCCCTCCAGCCTTTCTCCTATTCAATCAGCCGACTCGAACCTTGAGTCGACTTTCGAAGAATGAAATTCCATAAATCAGTCGCAGCAAAAACAAAGCGGAACTCCCCGTCACCTGTCCCCTTATAATTGTTCTTTGCGCCTAGCCGGAGGACCTGTCTTATGGCGCCTAGCGTCTGCGACTTTTAGCGGATTTAAGAGGAAGGCATATTCAATTTTCAGTGGAATCTCACGCAAATTAAGGCTGAGGACCGTCCGTTAGGAGTATGTATTATAGCTCCGGACGAGTCTGAAATCTGGGTTAATATGGATAGTCCGGAGGACCTAACAAAAAGAAAGAATGTCTATCTGATAAGTTTGAGTATTAGAGCGGGAGGGCTCCTTTCAGTTCCATAATACTTTAAATAAAAGTGGCAATAATGAAAGATCATGACTCACTCCTAAATAAAGAATGTCCATCTGACTATTCATCATATTTTAGAGGGAGGACGGAATCAAAAGTCAATGGAAGTCCTACTACTACGTCCTTCCCTGGGATCTGGTCTCTATAAATGAACTTTGCTCCGTCGGAGTCAAAAAGAAAGAATGTCCTTCTGAACATAATGCTTTCTTCTTTCCACTAAACTCCGGACGGGATCCAAGATTTCCCTTTCCGCGCGGATGAGGCTGCCGACCCTTAATCAGGGAGAGCTTCGTCTCGAGCTTCAACGGTGGAGACCATCTCCAACTTCTCTTTCCGAGTTCAGTGCCTTAAATGGAAGAACTTATCTGATTCCTCCTCCGATCATTCTTTGAGCTATAGAAGGACTGGGACTGGAATAGACTGACTATCTTACTCTCGTATACAATCTTTCTAAAGATGGCTTAAAAAGAAGGGAAGAGGGCACAAGAACGATGGCTCCAAGGGCAGGCGCGCTATGTCTTGTCCACGCCTGCCTCTTTCATTCTCCGTTTTGGCGTACCTTTAGCTTCGGATCCTAATAGTCATGACGTCTGTTTTCGATTCTTTACCTGATTATTGATTGAATTGAATTCCCCACTTCAGTCTACCGTTTAATTACACGTTTTCTGAAAAGATTGATTTTCTTTGCCCTGCTTGAGATCAACTGGCGAAACTAATAAGAAGATATTCAAAGAATCTAAGTCATATATAAGTCAAGACTGATATTCAATTCATTTCCGAAGAAATAAGTAGCAATGTCTTCTTCTTTCGACGTAGTCGAAGTCCTTCGTCTTTAGTTCCCACGTAGCGCAGTCCGAATGGAAGCCCACGTAGCGGTGTACAGCATATCTTCTTGAAGAAAGAGCTTAGTTGCGCCTTCCCCTATCTTTGAAAGGCATATTTCTGAAAGAAAAGAAAGGCGCAAAGAATATTGCGTTATTGATCCGCAATATGCGATAATTCAGGCTTTGGACCCCGTAGTTAGGCGCCATAAGACAGGTCCGAAGGACTATCCATCAGGGAGATTCCGCTAAAGTTTCAGACGTTAGGCTCCATAAGACAGGGATATTCTTGGAACCGGAGGCGCAAAGAATATTGCGAGAGTCATGATCCTTTAGGTTAATATGGATTTCAGCCTTGCACTCATCAAATTTCATTGATCCTCTCCTTACAGTCTATTGCATAACCTCTCCTCCACTCAAATTCTTTGAGCCTTCTTTCATATTTCATTGAACCTGGAGCCTGATTTTCCATTTGCACCTGCCTTCGGACTATCCATATTCCCATTTTCCCTTTCATTGAGAGTTAATTCATTTCTCATTCAACCTATTCTATTCGCAAAGAGAAATTGAAAGCATCGCCGCCTTATTGGCCGAGAAAGGAGATAGGCTTTGATTTTCTGACTGAACTTTCTTTACTTTAGCGGATCATCGCTTCGCTTCGCTAGGCTTGATCTTTACAATATCCCGCGTAGTGGGCCATAGATCTTTGGGCCTTCGTAGCTTAATAATCTTTTTTCTCTTCTGGTGAACTTGAACTTGAATCTTATGGCTCGCATTCGACTGGATAGCTACTGGCTTCCTTTCTTTTCTTTCCCTGGACTGATTTATGGAATTTCATTCTTATGGGATCGAATTCCACTTCTTCTTTCTAACTCCTAGGCTTTTCAGACTTCGGTCGAGCTCACGCAATATTATTTGCGCCTTTACTCTACTCTCGAGACAGAGAATGAAAGAGATCAAGATTCCTCTTTTTCTTACTCCGAGATTACTTATTCTAAAAATGAAATACCGCGAAAATCAAGCGGAAATCTTCCAGTCCTCCGGACTATCCATTAGAGCGCGTGGGGTCTGCGACTTTCTCCAAAGGAATAGTATTCCGCAATATTCTTTGCGCCTCGCTCTTTGCACCTCTGAATTTCATGCGCTTCGCTTCGCGCACCTGGTCCGAAGGACTGACCGCAGAGGTTTGGTCTCGCTCCCTCTCAGACTGATTCCGCTCCTGAATATGTTCGGATAAAGAAAGGTGCAAAGAATATTGCGAAGGCGCAAAGAATATTGCGAAAAGCAAAGAAAGAAGCTCATTAACGAGAATTCAAGAATAATTATGATTGAATAACCTTGTTCATTAGAAGGCAAGAATAGACCTCTCTTTATCCGGACCAGAAACTAGAAGTTTGAACATTGAATTTCTTTGAGCAAGCCTAGGCTTGATTCTTTCATTGCTATTTCCCGGCTTTTTTGCTTCTAAATAGGACTTTTTCGAAGATTTCTATTTAACGATAATTGTATAAAAACAAGGCATTTTGAATGATTTCTTGCTGCTTTATAGGCTCAAAACCTAGCAAAATCTAGGAATTCACTCCGTCTTCAATCTAGCACAAAGATGTCTTCAATCTAGCGGATTCAGAATTCTTCTTTCATTTTCTTTTTAGCTTCTTTCATTATCGTTAATGAGCTTCTTTTCTTTTCTTTTTTCTTTTCTTGACTTGGTTAAAAGTTTGACTCCCTTTCCTTTATGGATGGTCCTCCTTCTAATGGACGGTCCTCCGGGTAAACCAGCTGGACCCTTTCCTTTATGGATGGTCCTACAGATGAATCTTCCGGACTACTCCTAGTTTTTTATGGACTCCTACCCTTAAGGAAGGTCCTCCTTCTAATGGACGGTCCTCCGGATTCATCCTGCGGACTTCGGACTACTCCTAATGGAAGGTCCTACAGATAGCTCTTCCGGACGGACTACTCCTACCCTTTCTACCCTTAAGGAAGGTCCTCCTTCTAATGGACGGTCCTCCTTCTAATGGATAGTCCTACAGATGAATCTTCCGGACTGCGGACTTCGGACTACAGATGAATCTTCCGGACTCCTTCTTCCCTTGCGGATAGTCCTACAGATGAATCTTCCGGACGTAGGGTAAACCTGCGGACTTCGGACTACTCCTAGTTTTTTATGGACTCCTAATGGATAGTCCTACAGATGAATCTTCCGGACTACTCCTACCCCTTAAGGAAGGTCCTCCGGATAAATCCTACGGACTACAGATGAATCTTCCGGACTCCGGACTACAGATAGCTCTTCCGGACGGACTCCGGACTACAGATAGCTCTTCCGGACGGACGTAGGACTACAGATAGCTCTTCCGGACGGACTGGACCTTTGTTTGATGGATCTTGTTGGATTTCAGACTCGTCCGGAGCGCTCCAGGACCAAAATGACCCTTTGATTTTAGGAGTTTTCTACCTCGCATATTTCATTGCGCCTTACAATATCCCTGTCTTATGGATCGTCTGGACTTCGATCATTCTTTGAGCTATTAAGCCTACGGGTCGTCTTGACCCTTATTTCCATATTAACCTGTCCTTGCGGACGCGGAGGACGAGTCTCAAATTAAAGCTCAAGACGAGCCGTAGTTAGGTTAAATTCAATGGAAGAAGATTCAATATTCTTCTCAAGAATATCCCTGTCTTATGGCGCCTCAAATCATCAAATTTCATTGATCCTGGACCTTTGTTTTCCATATTAAATTAAGCTCCTTCTGACTGATTAATGGAACTAAATGACGATAGAGGATGAATGAATATGAGTTCCTTCGAAAGAGAAGCTCGACAAGGGCATGTCCGACCTATCCACTGAAAGTAGCGGAGTCCAAGAAAGAAAAGAAAAGTCCAAGGCGCAATGAAATATGCGTTGACAGTCCGACTAGAAATCACTTTTTAAGCTACGGAGGCCCAAAGAATATTGCGTAGAAAAAGGCAATGTTTTCGCAGATTCAAAGGAGAGGCTTTGCGAGACCCTTCCCTCTTAGTTTGGAGAATTCTTTCTCATTCTTTTTGTTGTTTAATGAGAGTACTCAAAGACCCTTCCCTCTTAGTTTGGAGCTTCTGTCTTTCTCTTTCCCGCTCCGTCTTCCGCTTCTCTTTCTCTTTCCCGCTCTGTCTGCTCTTCCCGTCCTACGGCATCAAAAAAGAATATGATCCCTCCGTGCAAATTCTTTGCTCATCGACCGCCTACAAGATCCAGTCCGTCCGGAAGAGCTATCTGTAGGACCTTCTGCAAGGGAAGAAGTAGTCCGAAGTCCGCAGTCCGTCCGGAAGAGCTATCTGTAGTCCGGAGTCCGTCCGGAAGAGCTATCTGTAGTCCGGAGTCCGCAGGATTCATCCGGAGGACTATCCATAAAGGAGTAGGACCTTCCTTATCCATAAAAAACTAGGAGTAGTCCGAAGTCCGCAGGTTTACCCTACGTCCGGAAGATTCATCTGTAGGACTATCCGCAAGGGAAGAAGGAGTCCGGAAGATTCATCTGTAGGACCATCCATTAGAAAGGGAAGAAGGAGTCCGGAAGATTCATCTGTAGGACTATCCGCATCCATAAAAAACTCTAGGAGTAGGACCATCCATTAGAAAGGGTCCAGCTGGTTTACCCGGAGTCCGGAAGATTCATCTGTAGGACTATCCGCAAGGGAAAGGAGTAGGACCTTCCATATAGAAGTAGGACCTTCCGCAAGGGAAGAAGTAGTCCGTAGGATTTATCCGTAGGACCTTCCTTAAGGGAAGAAGGGCTTACTTCATTGATCCTCCGGCTTTCAAAGTGGACTCTACCCCAGTTCAAAGAAGATTTCATTCATCATATTTTCTTCAAAAACAAAGGTCCAGGTGACGTCCGAAGGACTTGTTTATATCCATATTAGCTTGGAGCCTCCGGACCGTCGTGCAAAGAATATTGCGTTTTGGATAGCTCTGACTTTGAAGGTTTTTGATTTCGGCTTTCATGAGGGCTTATAGTTTAATTGGTTGAAACGTACCGCTCATAACGGTGATATTGTAGGTTCGAGCCCTACTAAGCCTACCACCCCTTCTCTGAACCTGATACAAGGCAGTCGAAGTCCCCGCCACCCTGCAGATCTCAATCTAGCGACGTGGAACCACACAGCTGCCGCTGCCCTTTGGGCACGCCTCCTACGCTTACCACTCACCTACGCTCTTGCAGCATGCCCCGGCAATACTATCATAATAATACGCGAAGCAGCTGAGCGGCTCGACCAAAGAGGAATTTGCGATAGGGAAGGCGTGGTTGAGACTGAGAGAGAAAGTCGATGCGAAGGTTCAGATCTTCTCTCTTCGCGAGACGGCCCATGAATCTCGAGATAAGAGCGTGGGGCTTGAAGACCCTACCGCATTCCGGCCCCGGGGCCTTCAATTGTCTTTTCTCCTCTTTCACCAGTGAGTGGTGAGTTTCCTTTTTCTTTAGGTACCTCTTGGATTCTGAGTTTGTTCCAACAGCTGCCACACGTGAGATCCTGATCGTCTTCCTCCCAGTCTTCTTGCCCGCTGGGGGAAGGAAAGTTCGGTGGCTTTTCCTTCCAGGACCGGAGAAGGTCAAACTCTGGGCGGGCTGCCGGGTTTCGCCTACGCTACGGTTTCAGAAGATTGAACCTTTTTTCTTCAACCGAAGTCAAGGAGTTCCAGAGCAGGAGGTTATTCAATATCGGGACCGCCTCGTCTATGTACTCTAAGCCTCTCTTGAAGATGCGCGCGCGATATGAGAAAAAAGAGTGGGAGGAAGCAAGCAATGAAAAGCCAGGGTAGAGCCTCGGAGCCGGCCCAAGCGAAGATCGGCACTCGATGAGGACCGCAAAAGGGAAAGCCGTGGAGACGGCAGACTCGGCAGTCAGGCACACCGTGAGGCTCCATAAAGACAGGGAGGTTACAATTCCAGTTTTCCTCTTTCAATTTCCGGGAGTGAATGTAGGAAGTTCAGACGGTGGATCAGGTGTGAAGATGAAAGCAAAGACGTCTTGGGGATCGGCAATAGCGTAGCATTGTGGCCATCACAGTTCAAGCTACGTATGGCTGGCGCACAACCTACTTCTTAGCCAAAAAGTGAAGAATAAGAAGAGGCGTCAAAGTATATTCTCTACTTTACTATTAAAGAAGAAGGAAGAAAAAAAGAATGGAGTTTCCTATAAATTCACTTTGCCATATTAAGCTACGGAGGCCCAAAGAATATTGCGAAGGCTCAAGATGCGCCATAAGACAGGCGCAAATAATATTGCTCGAAGATTGAGGCGCAAAGATCGTGGCCCACGTAGCGGGATATTGATTTGCGTTTTCCGCTGCTATATTGCAGCTGCTTAAAAAAGCGCAAAGCATATTGCGTGAGAAGACAGAGATATTGTTGAGAGGAGTCCCACTATTTCAGAATAAGGTGAAAAGAATATTGAACTCATTCATATGGATCAAAATCAGTCCCACTATTTCATTATAAGGGGGAATCAATATATAAAGAATAGTCGCAATATTCTTTGCTCCTCCTACGCGGACGGGGGGGTTCAAAGAATATTGACGAGAGGGCTCCGCTCTGCTTCTTTGCGGGGTAGTTTTCAAGAAAGGAAGAAGAGTTTGAGTCATCCGTATGTCAATGGAAGGCGCAAAGAATATTGCGAGACTGCTCCGCTCCGTCTTCCGCGTAGTGGGGTCCGGACGGAAGAAAAAGATCAGAATATCTACACTACCGCAAGAATGAAATTCCATGAGAAGACGGAGTGGCCCTAAACGGGGTTCGGAAGCTACTGTTGTTGGAGTTCCAGAGACTACTTGACCGATAAAGGGAAGATCTTCAGCTGCGAGACGCCCACGTAGCGGTTAGGCACCAGGGATCTCTTTTTTCTGTTGAAACTACTTATTTTTCTGTTGAAACTACTTTCTTTCGGAATCTCCAGCTGGGTATTAGTCTCGACTTCGGAAGCAAGGCCCAGCCGTTCATGAAAGGCCAGCCATGATTCCTCCTTGATACCCACGTAGCGGTATACCACCGGGAGCTAAGGAGGTCACATAAGAAGTGGAATTCTGCCATTCAAGGAAGAAGATGGGAGTCGAGTCTAGATCTGTTGGAGTCTCGCTGTGCTCGCCCATAGCTCTTTGTCTTGCTGCTTACGGGCGTCTTTCTTATGAATCCACCTTGCCCCCAGAGGTCTACTCTCTTTCAAAGGATTGAATCGAGTCTGACGAAAGACGAAAATCACTATGCAGCCATGTTCATCTCTACATAGTGGCTTTGTCGAGAAACTTAGTCCGTCTTTTCAATGAGTTAGTTTGGGAATCAAAGATCATTAACTCGATTCTTTCTATAAGCTTTGCTACTTCAACAGACTCCCTATCTTATGGTATTGCTCATTCCCTTATTGGGATCGCGTAATCATCCCCTTCCACTCGGGAAGCATATGAAATGCGGTCTCATATTCAGTGACCCCTCCTTGTACGCTCCTGGTCTCGTGTAGATCAGATCCTGCGAGATCCTTCTTTGCTTCCCCTTTCCGCTCACGCAATATTCTTTGCGCCTTCTTTTGCTTCTTCAATCAATTTACCCGGAAGGTAGATGGGCAAGAGACTACCCTCAAGCGCTTTCAGTCTCCCTATCGATCGGCGGAGGTCGAATCAGGAGCTGTATCATAGGCAGTTGAATGATCCACGAGGCGGCTAGACTTGGGCCGGACGCTCTTGCTGCGTCAGTGGGTTGGGGAATAAAAAGAACTAAACTAGCATTATAGATCCGCTCTTTCCATGCCTTAACCTTGAAACTAACTGGTAATCTTCTCGATAATACTCTTTGTGATCGATCGATCATTCCCCGGATCTCTTTTTCTTGCTTTTGTTGTAGATTCGCTGTGGAAGGAGCCCTTCTTCTTGGAGTTTCAGAAGTGGTTGTGGTCGGTAAGCTCCTCAATGAAAGGCCTCAGGAAAAACGGAAAAGGCCTAGAGATTCAAGTCAGCAAGCAAATGAAGAAAGAAGGCAATTTGCCTTACGGGAACGAAAGAAAGAGTTTATCCTTTTCGGAAAGTCTGGACAGGGGAAGCCCACCAGACCCCTATACAACTATCCCCTTCCTTATCTGTGCGGAAAGGTTTTGATCCTTTTTTCAGCGGTGAAGAAGAGAAGCCTGCGGAGAGTTACATTAAGTAGCGCGGTTGCTGAAGAGCCTGCTGTCGTAGAAGAAGCGACTTCCCGCTAGTTCTTGTCCTCCCCTTTTCTTCTACATTGATTTGCCCAACAAGTAAGCACGTATGAAGTTGCTCGTTCAAATGCAGTTGCGAGAGGAAGGCAATCGGCGGGGATGCTAAGTTCTGTTAATAAATACAATGTTGAGAAGCGAAAGCTTCCACATCAACTTCTGGAATGCCCCTCGTGGATCAGCCACTCTCCTTCCTTTGCTTTGAGTCGAGCTATTTCTTCCTTTCCGACTTAGTTTACGAAAGAGAGGAGGGCTAACTGAATAAGAAAGATCCGAGTTGGGACGGCTTTCCCGAGTTTTCTAGTTTTCTTATGAGTTATGAGGTTGAATGAGTCACTGAAAGATCAGTCATCAGACTTAGTAGGAGCCGCTTTTACCAAGGCATCCTTAATCTTGCCTATACCTGGATTGGATAGGTATGAGCTAACCCCTTTCCTTCTTCCATTTCTTCAGAGGTCAATCCTCTATATATTCTTTGCTCCTCACCCCGTCCGGAAGATTCATCTGTAGTCCGAAGTCCGCAGGTTTACCCGGAGGACCGTCCATTAGAAGGAGGACCTTCCTTAAGGGTAGGAGTCCGGAAGAGCTATCTGTAGTCCGGAGTCCGTCCGGAAGAGCTATCTGTAGAACCAAACAACAAAGGTCCAGCTTCCGTCCTACGTCCGCAGGATTCATCCGGAGTCCGTAGTCCGCAGGATTCATCCGGAGTCCGGAAGATTCATCTGTAGGACTATCCGCAAGGGAAAGGAGTAGGACCTTCCTTATCCATAAAAAACTAGGAGTAGTCCGAAGTCCGCAGGGTTTACCCGGAGGACCGTCCATTAGAAGGAGGACTATCCATTAGGAGTCCGGAAGATTCATCTGTAGTCCGAAGGATTTATCCGGAGGACCTTCCTTAAGGGAAGAAGGAGGACCGTCCATAAAGGAGTAGGACATTCCGCAATGGATTAGGAGTAGTCCGTAGTCCGCAGGATGAATCCGGAGGACCGTCCATTAGAAGGAGGACTATCCGCAAGGGAAGAAGGAGTCCGTAGGATTTATCCGTAGGACCTTCCGTAATTAACCGAAGGTCCAGGGTCCGAACTATCAAGGGTCCTGCTGATGAATCCTACGTCCGTCCGGAAGAGCTATCTGTAGGACCATCCATTAGGAGTAGTCCGAAGGATTTATCCTACGTCCGTCCGGAAGAGCTATCTGTAGGACCATCCATTAGGAGTAGTCCGGAAGATTCATCTGTAGGACCATCCATAAAGGAAAGGGAAAGGAAAGGGAAAGGAAAGGGTCCAGCTGGTTTACCCGGAGTCCGGAAGATTCATCTGTAGGACTATCCGCAAGGGAAGAAGGAGGACCATCCATAAAAAACTGGGAGTAGTCCGAAGTCCGCAGGGTTTACCCGGAGGACCGTCCATTAGAAGGAGGACTATCCATTAGGAGTCCGGAAGATTCATCTGTAGTCCGAAGGATTTATCCGGAGGACCTTCCTTAAGGGAAGAAGGAGTCCGGAAGATTCATCTGTAGGACTATCCGCATCCATAAAAAACTAGGAGTAGGACCATCCATTAGAAAGGGAAGAAGTAGTCCGAAGGATTTATCCGTAGGACCATCCATTAGAAACCGAACTTTTCACAGGCGCAAAGAATTTGCGAAGAAGGCGTCACAGGTCCGAAGGACTATCCATATTAACCCAGATTTCAGACTCTTAAGACTCCTTCAAATTTCAGGCAAAGAATATTGCGGAAAGCAAAGAATATTGCCCCACTACGCGGTGCCATAAGACAGGGATATTGTAGGTCCGGAGGACAGGTAGATTT
>JACWES010000479.1:0-13490 GCA_025688845.1 Cucumis hystrix
ACATATCAGTCTAGTGCTCCCGAAGGATGCACATATCAGTCTAGTGCTCCCAAAGGATGCACATATCAATCTAGTGCTCCCGAAGGATGCACATATCAGTCTAGTGCTCCCGAAGGATGCACATATCAGTCTAGTGCTCCCA
This sequence comes from Cucumis hystrix, assembly GCA_025688845.1. Classification (NCBI taxonomy): domain Eukaryota; kingdom Viridiplantae; phylum Streptophyta; class Magnoliopsida; order Cucurbitales; family Cucurbitaceae; genus Cucumis; species Cucumis hystrix. The sequence continues at coordinate 143 of JACWES010000479.1, forward strand.
AAGGATGCACGTATCAGTCTAGTGCTCCCGAAGGATGCACATATCAGTCTAGTGCTCCCGAAGGATGCACATATCAGTCTAGTGCTCCCGAAGGATGCACATAAAGGGGATGATCCCGAAGGACACATGCAGGGTAACTATCCACTAGGAAACTAATAATTTATCCCCTCAGTCCATTCTAAACATCTTAAAAATCATTCTCAATACAGTCAAATTTCCTTATCACATAAGCTCCCCCTTTAACCTCAAACAACCATATTATCCAAATTTCACTCAAGGACAGTCGAAACATATCACTACAACAGTCAGCCACATAAATAGCCCAGCAGTCACAACATACGCTAGACAACAAGTCCACGTCAATCCATACATACATATATAAATTTCATTCAGTCAAGCACAATATACATTAAACTTTCAGTCCACACCCAAACACACAGCATAACCGTCATCCCGACTCAGTCTAGACATAACATTTCAGTTCATATAATCAATACGCCTTAATTCTTGTTATTGAGTCCAGTAGAAAGTCCCTTACCGTAACTTTACTCTAACCCCTTGATTGAACCCACGTTTGCCAATAACCTAAACATTAAGACAATCACTGAATATCTCTTTCCAACACATAATTAATTTAAAAATCAACCCAATGTGATGTTTCACAACTTACCCAAGTTCATGAACCAAGCTCCAATTAAATCCAATAATTGTTGTGAGCCCAAGGGAATTAGGCGTTACCTTCAACCTAAGATCGAACAACGATCAGCAATTAATCCAACCAATAACTCGAATTCGTTTTGAAACAACTACAATTCACAACTTTAATTTGTTACCAACAAATCCACTTCAACAATTTACCGTAAAACAAAGGCAATGACACTCCAAGGCGCACGGCTGTTAGTTCGCCGAACCTTACGTGTGGGTCGGTCGGCGATTGGCTTCCAATCCGCGGCTGGAAGGTGGGGAGACGCAGGCGGGGTTCGGCGGACGGTCGGAACCGAGGAAGGCCCTACACGTGAAGAACGAATCTGAGGAAGGGGGAGGTTTCGGCTGGCAGATGAGGCATCGCGGCTGGCTGGGAGATGCGCGACTGCCTCACGAACGGCTGGTGAGCTGACGCGGTGACCGGCGCGGTGAGGCTTCGCGAACAAGGTCGGCTCGTCGGCTATTGACTGACGCGAGCGACGCCGATTGCTTGAGCGGGGAGATGGTGCGGCGTGACCTACGCCGATGGGCTGTGCGCGAAGCGTGCGGCTTGGCTTGGGGGAAGGAGACACGGACGACGACCGGTCTTGAGGCGGGCGGCGGCGGCTAGGGCTGGGCGGACGGAAGAAGAAGAAGAAGAAGAAAAGAAAAGAAAAAATTGAGGGGAGGGCTGTTTTCACGCGAAGGAGAAGAGGAAGAGAGAGAGGGGGGCACGTGAGGAAGAAGGGGGGAAAAATTTTAATTTCCCCCCTTTTCTTTTGCTTTATTTAATAATAATAATAATAATAATATAATAATAATAATAAAAATAAAAATATTTAATAATTAATAATAAAATCTTATTATTTTTATTATTACCCTTTTTTTTTTTTTTTAGGGCGTTACAAAATGTACATGTGTAAAGTATCAAGTAGGAGTTGGCGAGCTTAGGGGACTTTGAAAAGTGACTAATCTGACTTTAAGATTAGTATAAATATAATTGAATTGTCTAAAGGAAGTGTTGTCATTCTGAAGTTACAAATAGAGATTACGAAGTGTTGATCTACTGAGGAAGTTACTAGGTGAGAAGAAGAGTTAGGCATTTAGAGGAAAAAAATTTAGTTTTATGAGCGAACTTGTAAAAGAAAGAATAGTGTTCTAAAGTATTCTTTTTTAGTCTTGTATTCCTGTAACACATGTTTAACTTTGTTAATGTTTATGAGAAAACACGAATATTTACTAAGTTAAAGTTCATGTTTGATGATTGTATGATCTTCATGTATGCGAGTAAACCATTAACATTCCATCGTCAAACAGATGGTCAACCTGAAAGGACTATTTAGACATCGAAAGATATGTTGAGAGCTTGTGTTTTACAATTCAAAGGGAGTTGAGATAAGCTCTTACCCCTAATTGAATTCGCCTACAACACTAGTTACCATTTTAGCATTGGAATGACATCTTCTGAAGCATTGTATGGGAGACGTTGTAGAATGTTAGTTTGCTGGGAAGAAGTGGGCGAGAGGAAGTTGTATGGGCCATAACTAATTTGGGCGACGATTGTAGAAAGCATTAAGGCGGTTAGGAAAAATTAAAGTTTGCCCGTGATAGATAAAAGAGTTATGCAAATCATCGTCACATGCGGTTAGAATTTAAGGTTAGAGACAAAGATTTCCTTAAATTGTCACCTTGAAAGGGTATGATAATACTTGGAAGAAAAGGAAAGTTATGTCCAAGATATGTAGAACTTTATGAAACTCTAAAACGAGTGGGACCCGTGGCCTATAAGTTGAAGTTGCCTGCATAATTGTCTAGAATCTATAATGTCTTTCATGTTTCTATGTTAAGGAAGTATGTTCTAGATTTCTTGCGCATACTTCAAGAATGGCCCATACGAAAAGAAGAAGACTTGACTTATGAATAGAGGCCTTTACGCGTGTTAGATAGAAAAGATCAAGTGTTGAGAACAAAGGTTATTTCCATGGTCAAGGTATTATGAAATAATCATGGCGTTGAGTAAGTTACTTGAGAGAATGAAGAGCAAATGAAGATTAAGTATTCTAACTCTTATTATAAACTACTTACTTTCGACAACGAAATTCTAATAAAGAGGTAATAGTTGTGATCAACTAAATCCACGATAAGATGTGCAAGTCATAATGGTGTTTTGATATTGAACAATTCTCACCATTGGGCAGAGGTGATCATTTCAGAATGGATAATCTCACCGAAAAAGTCTATAAATAAAAGGATTCCAGTAAGATTTAGAGATTATTTTATCTGATAATTACCTAAAGAGTTGAAGAACTTACAAATTGATTTCAAAGTATCCCATGCTTATATTTTTGACAAGAAATTTGAAAGCAAGTGCAAGGGAGCTTCGGGTAAAGACTTAGGTGTGACAGCTAATTGATTGCGAGTGATTTCTTCTTAAAATGTTTTCAAACTAAAAGAATTCCTTCTATGCATGAATCCTTATATATATTTCTCATTGAATTATTGAATTTCATGATTTCTCTTATGTTCTTAAACTCTTAAAATCGATATGGTTTACATATGATTTGAAATTGAAAATGAACTGGAATTTTGAGATGATATAATTTTTGGTACCGTACGCAATGAGATTCCTCACACTTGTTATGTGTTCTGGTGTGGGATGCCTTATCCTTGCTTTGTTATGTAGGATAAGATGTCTTATCCCTTCTATGTGATCTAGGATAGGATGCCCTATTCTTGTCGTATGATCTAGAAGAGGATATCCCATACTTGATATGTGATCTGGTATGAGTTGTCCTTTGCTTGCTATATGATCCGACCTTGGAAGATTTGTTATGGGTGGTAGAATTGATGGAGACTTGTTGTTGTATTGAGATCACACCGCACAACCGTAACTTAACAAAAGAGTGTGGTAAATGCTTGAGTTGAGGAAGGATACAAAGATGTAATAAAACATGGAGAATGATTCCGCAATATGATATAATGCGTTATAAGTATGTGTTCCTACGTGATATGAGCATTTATGAATGACTTAACAGAAAATGATTTCCATATGATTTATACATATTGATAATGAGATGTGAATTGTGTAAATAGCCTAACGCGTTAAGTTCATTAGAATTGAATTCAAAATTTTACTATGAAAATTAAATGCATGAGTTTGTATCACATGATTTTACGAAAAAAAATTGCAACGTGTTATGGTTGAAATATATTCACTAAATTTTTTGGTGAAAACCCCCATTCATTAGACACTTTTGTCTAATCTTTCAAATGTTTTGTTTTATTTCTCCCCCTCCCCAAGTAACGAAGAACATCCAGTGTTCAACTTGCCCAATTGAATGTTTGTCGTGTCATAATTGTGTCGCATCAACTTGTTTGTATTCTCAGTCCTTTCGTATAATATGAAGTGTTCTAGGCGAGATGATAAAGATTATTTGTCTTTAAAGACTTGTATTTTTTTAGTTTTAAAGAAATTTTTCGTACTTGTGAAAAATGTACTCGTTTATGATAAATCAATGAAGTCTTTGTTAATTCAAAATGAGTTTTCATCTCTTGTTAAGTTTGATGTTTGTATTCCACTTACTAGTCGTTTTGCATGCTATTTCATGAAGAGATTTGAGTTGAATGTCTAGATGGTCATGCCTCCACATGGTCTCAAGGTGTAAACCCGGAACCCTAAAGGACTTGAATTTTCCAACGAGTTTGAAAGGATGAATTTTAAATGAAGTTAAGATGGAAAAGTTAAGCTTGAGAAGTGTTATTGTAAGTGTGTCATGTTAAGAGTAAATAAGTAAACATATGAAGGAATGAGTTAAAAGTTAAAAGGAAGTTAAGTTAAAAAGGGGAAAATTTTGGCTAAGTCCATGATGTAGGCTTTTTGGGCTTGATGGGCAGCCAAATGAGGAGAAAATAACCTCTAAAGAGGTTATTTGGGCAAGGTGATGGTGCTAGGTGGCCAAAGATAAGTTTTGGTTATGTGTGTGGCCGAGAAGGATGAAGAAAACCTCTAAGTATGTTAGGCATTTGGACTAGGCGAGAAGACATATCCTTAGAGGTTTGCTAGGCGTTTAGGCTTAGCGAGAAAGCTTACATAAGAGTTAGTGTGGCATTAGGAAACTAGGCCTAGAGGGCATGGCTTTGCAAAATGCGGTTTGTGGCTTTGACAAGAGAGGTTAGTAAGGCTTTTCTAAGGGCTCAAGGCATTTTGGTTGAGTGTGTTTGAGTGAGGTTAGGTGAGATGATGAAGAGGTTGAGTCGGTGGAGTTCTTTCCAGGTGTCATGTGCATGGTTAGGTTAAATTTCGACGAGCAGGAGGTGTTAAGATTTTCTCATGCAAGGTTCAATATAAATAGGTCACTTCATATTGAAATGTCTCCCAATTTACTCTTGCTTTTTTATAGAAATTGGTCCCAAAAGTTAAGAATTTGAGTCTATTTTGTAAGTTGGGGCTGCTAGTGAATTATGAAGATAGGAATGTTAAGTTTGAGTTGAAGAAAGGGAGAAAGGTCTTTTTTAGAGAAACTTTGTGCAGCCTTCACTCCAAGGAGGCTACAGAACGCAGTTTGTAAAGTTTTTGGCTGAAATGTTGAGGTAAAAATTTTAAGATATTTTCTAGCAACTTTGTAGAAGGAAATATTTTCATTTCAGTTATGAATTTTAAGATATGAGGCTCTAAAGTAGAGTTAAGGTTCTGGCCGAAAAATGAGTTTCTGGACAGTGTGGTGGTTTGCTAGGTGTTAAGGGTCACTAGGCGAAATGAGTGTGCAAATTGGTAAGGAAGGAGGTTAGAGACGCGTTTTGGGCTTGTGTTGGACACACATCCAAGCGAGGAGCATGCCGCAAGCCCTGCACGCAAGGATGTTGCTCGCAAGGCGCAAGGCATGCGGTTAGGAAGAGGCACGCGTGGCATGCCTCTCTTATGAGGTTAGCATGCGGTAAGGCGTGCCTAAGCATTGTGCATGCGTGCTAGCCTTGCCACCCACCCCAAGCATGCCAGCCATGCCAAAATGTGATTTTGGGCTATTTTTGGTGTTTTGGGAAATTTTAAGCAAAGTTTCGATATTTTTATGATAAAAGGAAATTAAATGAAATTATTTCCATTATTTCAGGTTAATGAGATCTGACAAGTTTACAGGCCGAGGGTGTGAGCTACCATCTGTGAGTGACAAAATGATTTCTAAATGACAATTCTAAATCTGATTTACAAGATATTAATTAATTATGCTTACTTAGAGAATGTTTCCAAAGCATGGGTTCAGAAATGTTTTAACAAAGCATTTATTTATTGATAAGTTTGTTGATGAGATTTGCAAGCAATGATTTTATGAGTAAGCTTGAGTTTCTAAAATAGCATTGTTTACTGTTTTAGAAAGATGTTTGAAAAGCTTGAGTTTGATGAGAATGGTTTTAAGTAAGAAAATATGTTATTTTATATACCGAGTTCTCAACAGTTTACGTGCACAGTCAGGGGTATAGGGTTATGCTAACCAGTTAATCGCTACCACCTAGTTCATGCAGGATAGTATGAATGAAGCTCTGCTATCTTGATCGAGTTTAGGCATGATATAATCTGTAAAGCCCTTAGAAAAAAAAATTATTATTAATTATTAAATATTTTTATTATTATTATTATTATTATTATTATTATTATTATTTTATTAAATAAAACAAATGAAAAAGGGGGGGAAATTAAAATTTCCTTCCCCCCCCTCCCCCCCCCGCGGGCACCAACCCCCCCCCCCCCTCCATTTATCTTTTCTTCTTCTTCTTCTCCTTCCCCTTGCCCAGGCCGCCGCCGCCAACCACCACTGAAGTTCTTCCCTTGGCCGCACCGTCCAGAGCTGCAGAAGACGAATGCCGCAGCCGTTCGTCCGCACCGATCGCCGTTCGCGAAGAACCCCCCCGTCGCGCCGTTCCCCTACCGTCGTTGGGTTCAGTCGAGGCTTTCTGCCCGGTCGGCCTTTGTTCGGTTTCGTCTACGTCGGTCACCGCGTCAGCCTGCCTCTCCATTTTCGCCGCCGCCGCTTCGTCTCCTAGCCAAAACTGAGCCCAAGCCGCAGCATCTCCAACCGCCGCGCGTCCCCTCCTCAGATCTGTCTCCTGGCGTCTCCGTTCCCCGCCGCCGTGGAATCGGATAGTGTCTGCCGCGCACCGTGAGACCACCCCAAGCAGCCGCTTCGTCCGACCAACGTTCTCCTTCAGATCTGCGGATTTGCCGTCAACGCGCAGCTGTCGCGCCACCCCCTGCCGTGGACTTTTTTTTTGGTGATAGATTTGGGTAAGGTTAAAGTGTGGGTTCCGTTGTTTTAGTGCCTATCGTTAAATGTTAACCGTTGAGCTTAATATGCTAAAACTTTTGAAGGAAACACATTGAATCAAGGAATGAATCCTTGATGTTTCCTGAGGATTGAAGTGGAGTTCGATTTTCCATCGGCTTGGGTAAGTTGCCAAATTCACACTTGGGGTGAATTAGGTGAACGAAATTATGTACAAAGATATTAATCTTATGTTCGCTTATGTTTTAGGATTTGATTTATTGGACTTAGTTCGATCGAAGAAATAGCATAAGAGTGAGGTAAGGGATTTTCTACTGGACTCAATAACAAAAATTAAGATCTATTGACTATTTGGACTGAATGTTATATCTGGACTGAGTAGGGATGACGTTTATGATGTTTGGTTGGGTGTGGACTGAAAGTTTAACGTATGTTGTGCTTGACTGAATGAAACTTATATATGTATGTATGGATTGACGTGGACTTGTTATCTAGCGTATGTTGTGACTGCTGGGTTATTTATGTTGATGACTGATGTAGTGATATGTTTGACTGCCCTTGGGTGAAATTTGGATAATATGGTCGTTCGAGGTTAAATGGGGAGCTTATGTGTAAGGAAATTTGATTGTATTGAGCATGACTGTTAAGATGTTTAGAAGGGACTGAGGGGATAAATTATTAGTTTCCTAGTGGATAGTTACCCTGCGGGTGTCCTTCGGGATCATCCCCTATATGTGCATCCTTCGGGAGCACTAGACTGATATGTGCATCCTTCGGGAGCACTAGACTGATATGTGCATCCTTCGGGAGCACTAGACTGATATGTGCATCCTACGGGAGCACTAGACTGATATGTGCATCCTACGGGATCACAAGACTGTGACTGTGCAGGGTACACCATAGGATGCTAATAATTTATTTTTCCCCCAACGGGACCAGTAGTGGGTCCCTTACTGAGTATATTAATACTCACCCTTTTTATGTTTAACTTTTCAGGCAAAGGTAACACGAGGGGCAGATCGACGAGGGACAAGAAGGACTCATGAATTTGCCATAGGGGACTGTCTTTAAACTGCTTTCGCTGACGGTTTGAAAATATTTTGATTTAACTAAGTCTACAAATAGTTAAATTGTTTTGTAAACAGCCTTCGAAATTTTGTATTTTTGAAATAGGGCCCGATTAAATGTTTCTTCATTTTCTTACGGTTTCAACTGAATCTTCCTATGTGTTTTGTCAACAAACGGTTTTGTGTCAAATTGACGACTTAGACGGTCAGTCAGAAAAGTCTGGGTCGGCACAGTTGGTATCAGAGCCTATGTTTTAGGTTCTGTAGACTGACTTATGATTTAAGTCCATGTTTTTATNCACTAGACTGTGACTGTGCAGGGTACACCATAGGATACTAATAATTTATTTTTCCCCGAACGGGACCAGTAGTGGGTCCCTTACTGAGTATATTAATACTCACCCTTTTTATGTTTAACTTTTCAGGCAAAGGTAATACAAGGGGCAGACCGACGAGGGACAAGAAGGACTCGTGAATGGCCATAGAAGATTGTCCTTTAAACTGCTTCCGCTGACGATTTTTTATAAACGTTTTGTTGGACTGAATTTACAAATAGTTAAAGTTTTGTAAACAGTACTTTAAAAGTTCATATTTTGAAATAGGGCCCGATTAAATGTTTTTCTTCGATTTCATATGGTTTCAATTAAAGTTACTATGTCTTTCGTCAACAAACGGTTTTGTGTCAAATTGACGACTTAGACGGTCAGTCCGAAAAGTCTGGGTCGTCACAGTTGGTATCAGAGCCTAAGTTTTAGGTTCTGTAGACTGACTTATGATTTAAGTCCATGTTTTTATGTCCCTATGGCTAACACGATCCTTCGTCACTCGTCAGGTACGCTTTCATGATTTATATGTATGATTTTATGAACATGACCTTGCCTAAGTTAAACTAGACTGACTAAGGACCTTTGATGTTTAAGACTAAAAGGAAAATTTTTGGTGGATGTTAGGAAACCATGCCGCCAAGGAGAGGTGCACGTAGGGGTGGTTTTAGAGGCCGAGGTAGAGGAGCAGGGCGTAGTCAGCCTGCTGTGGGCCAAACTGACCCGCGTGTCCCTACTGCACCTATTACTCAAACGGATTTGGCAGCCTTGTCTGCTCACCTGGAGCAGAGAATCACAGAGCTTATTACGGCTGCTATGGCTCAGAACCAGTGAGTTCCCCAGTATCAGCAGCTCCACGTGCGTCTGTAGATCCCCCTGTGCAGGGATCGGTCGTACAGCCGCCACAGATGTTACCAAATCAGCTGTCTGTAGAGGCGAAACACTTGAGGGACTTTAGGAATTACTACCCTCAGACTTTCGATGGATCACTGGAAGATCCTACCAAGGCGGAGTTGTGGTTGTCTTCTGTGGAGACCATTTTTAGTTATATGAGATGTCCAGAAGAGCACAAGGTTCAGTGTGCTGTCTTTCTCTTTAGGGATAGAGGTGTTATCTGGTGGAGGTCCACACTGCGTATGTTGGGTGGAAAGTTGGACCAGATCACGTGGGACCAGTTTAGAGATTGCTTCTATACCAAGTTTTTCTCGGCTAACCTTAGGGATGCTAAAAGCCAGGAATTCTTGGAATTGAAGCAAGGACACATGACAGTTGAGGAGTACGATCAGGAGTTTGACATGTTGTCGCGCTTCGCCCCTGAGCTTGTTGGTAATGAGCAGGCCAGAGCTGAGAGGTTTGTTAGAGGATTGAGAGATGAGATTAGAGGCTTTGTGCGAGCACTAAAGCCCTCCACTCAGACTGAAGCATTGCGTCTGGCAGTGGATGTGAGTATTGGAAAGGATGAGGTTCAGCCAAAGAGTGTTGACAAGGTAACCTCATTTAGTTAGAAGAGAAAGGCGGAGCAGAAATTCATCGAAGTTCCTTAGAGGAACATGAGGTCAGGTGGTAATTTCCGCCGTTTCCAGCAGAGTCCCTTTGGGGCAGGTGAAACTGCCAGAGAGAAACCGTCGTGCAATACTTGTGGGAAGCGCCACCTGGGTCGCTGTTTATTTGGGACAAGGATTTGCTTCAAGTGTAGGCAAGAGGGGCATACGGCTGATCGTTGTCCTTTGAAGGCTACTGAGTTGGGGCAGTGCAGTCAGGGAGCGAGAGCGCCACAGCAGGGCAGAGTTTTTGCTACTAACAGATCTGAGGCTGAAAGGGCTGGCACAGTTGTTACAGGTACGCTACCAGTGTTGGGGCACTTTGCCTTAACTTTGTTCGACTCTGGTTCCTCTCACTCTTTTATATCGTCGATATTTGTAACCCATGCATGCTTAGAAGTGGAGCCCTTAGATTATGTTTTATCAGTGTCTACACCATCTGGGGAAATTATGTTGTCGAAGGAAAAGATTAAAGCATGCCAAATTGAGTTGGCTGGTCGTGTGTTGGGTGTAACCTTGTTAGTATTGGATATGCATGATTTCGACGTAATTTTAGGCATGGATTGGTTGGCTGCCAATCATGCCAGTATTGATTTTTCTCGTAAGGAGGTAGTGTTTAGACCTCCTACCGAGCCTATTTTTAAGTTTAAAGGGGTAGGGACCGTGGTCATACCTAAAGTAATTTCGGCTATGAAGGCCAGTAAGTTACTTAACCAGGGTACCTGGAGTATCTTGGCCAGTGTGGTGGATACTAGGGAAGTTGAGATTTCTTTGACCTCAGAACCTGTGGTAAGAGAATATCCTGATGTATTTCCAGAAGAGCTTCCAGAACTTCCGCCTCACAGAGAGATTGACTTTGCTATTGAGTTGGAGCCGGGTAGCGCTCCTATCTCTAGAGCCCCTTACAGGATGGCTCCGACTGAACTGAAAGAATTGAAGGTACAGTTACAGGAATTGCTTGACAATGGTTTTATTCGACCTAGCGTATCGCCTTGGGGTGCACCCGTACTGTTTGTGAAGAAGAAGGATGGATCGATGCGTCTTTGTATAGATTACAGAGAACTTAATAAGGTGACAGTCAAGAATAGGTATCCACTGCCCAGAATCGATGATTTGTTTGATCAGTTGCAAGGAGCCATTGTATTCTCTAAGATTGATTTACGCTCGGGTTACCATCAGTTGAGGATTAAAGACGGTGATATTCCTAAGACTGCTTTTCGTTCGAGGTATGGACATTATGAATTCATTGTAATGTCTTTTGGATTGACAAATGCACCTGCTGTATTTATGGATCTGATGAACAGAGTGTTTAAGGATTTCTTAGACACTTTTGTAATAGTCTTCATTGATGACATTTTAGTTTATTCCAAGACCGAGGCTGAACATGAGGAACATTTGCATAAAGTTTTAGATACTCTTCGAGTGAATAAACTTTATGCTAAGTTCTCAAAGTGTGAGTTCTGGCTGAAGCAGGTGGCTTTCCTTGGTCATGTGGTTTCTAGTGAAGGAGTTTCTTTGGATCCTGCAAAGATTGAGGCTGTTACCAGTTGGTCTCGACCTTCTACTGTCAGGGAGATTCGTAGTTTTCTGGGCTTACCAGGTTATTACCGGAGGTTCGTGGCAAATTTTTCTCGTATAGCTACTCCTTTGACTCAGTTGACCAGGAAGGGGACTCCTTTTGTTTGGAGCCCAGCTTGTGAGGATAGTTTTCAGAACCTTAAGCAGTGGTTAGTTACTGCACCGGTCCTCACAGTACCGGATGGATCTGGGAATTTTGTGATTTACAGTGATGCTTCTAAGAAAGGGCTGGGATGTGTTTTGATGCAGAAAGGTAAGGTGGTTGCATATGCCTCTCGTTAGTTGAAAAGCCATGAGCAGAACTACCCTACACATGATTTAGAGTTGGCAGCAGTAGTGTTTGCACTGAAAATCTGGAGACATTATTTGTACGGTGAAAAGATACAAATCTTTACTGACCATAAGAGCCTGAAATACTTCTTCACCCAGAAGGAGTTAAATATGAGACAGCGAAGGTGGCTCGAGTTAGTAAAAGATTACGACTGTGAGATATTATATCATCCAGGTAAAGCGAATGTGGTAGCTGATGCTCTTAGTAGGAAAGTATCACATTCAGCAGCGCTTATTACTAGTCAGGTACCGATACATCGAGACCTTGAGAGAGCTGAGATTGCAGTATCTGTAGGGGCAATTGCCTCACAGTTAGCTCAGTTAACAGTGCAACCAACTCTGAGGCAGAAGATTATTGATGCTCAGAGTAGTGATCCTTATTTGGAGGAGAGGCGTCGCCTCGTAGGGACAGGACAGACTGATGAGTTCTCCATATCCTCTGATGGTGGACTGTTGTTTGAGAGACGTCTATGTGTGCCAGCAGACACTGCAGTCAAGACCGATTTACTGGATGAGGCCCATAGTTCTCCATTTTCCATGCATCCTGGTAGTACGAAAATGTATCAGGATTTGAAATGAGTGTATTGGTGGCGTAATATGAAGAGGGAAGTGGCCGAGTTTGTTAGTAAGTGTTTAGTGTGTCAACAGGTTAAGGCACCTAGACAGAAACCAGCAGGTTTGTTGCAGCCTTTGAGTGTGCCAGAGTGGAAGTGGGAGAATGTGTCGATGGACTTTATTACAGGACTGCCTAGAACCCTGAAGGGTTACACAGTGATTTGAGTTGTTGTAGACAGACTTACGAAGTCAACACATTTTGTTCCAGGAAAGTCCACTTATACTGCTAGTAAGTGGGCACAGTTATATTTAACTGAGATTGTAAGACTGCATGGAGTGCCTGTGTCTATTGTTTCTGACAGAGATGCACGTTTTACTTCCAAGTTTTGGAAGGGACTTCAGACTGCCATGGGCACGAGGTTAGATTTCAGTACGGCTTTTCATCCACAGACTGATGGTCAAACTGAACGTTTGAACCAAGTTTTAGAGGATATGCTACGAGCTTGTGTTTTAGAGTTTCCAGGTAGTTGGGACTCTCACTTGCATTTGATGGAGTTTGCTTATAATAACAGTTTTCAGGCTACCATCGGCATGGCACCGTTTGAAGCTTTGTATGGTAAATGTTGTAGGACCCCTGTTTGTTGGAATAAGGTTGGTGAACAGCGATTGATGGGTCCTGAGTTGATTCAGTCTACGAATGAGGCTATCCAGAAGATTAGAGCACGTATGCGAACAGCGCAGAGTAGACAGAACAGCTATGCTGATGTGAGACGGAAAGACCTTGAGTTTGATGTGGGAGATAAGGTGTTCTTGAAGGTAGCACCTATGAAGGGTGTTATGCGTTTTGAAAAGAAGGGGAAGTTGAGTCCTCGTTTTGTGGGACCGTTTGAGATTTTAGAGAGAATTGGTGTTGTGGCGTATCGTTTGGCATTGCCACCATCTCTCTCCGCAGTTCATAATGTTTTCCATGTTTCGATGTTGAGGAAGTACGTGGC
>JACWES010000030.1:6735-19421 GCA_025688845.1 Cucumis hystrix
CAGTGCAAAGAGGTAAAAGCCCGGATAAACAACAATCGGAGGAAACTGTTGCTATTTTTATGCATAGTACTTCTTCACAAAATCTGAACTTAATGGGTTAGGCAAATCAATCTCATCCATGCCTGTGAGGATCAAAGCTCTACCAGAGAACGCCTTTTTTACTACGTATGGTCCCTCATAATTAGGGGTCCACTTTCCTCTATGAGCTTTTTGAAATGGCAGGATCATAATTAAGACCAAATCCTCTTCCTGGAAACATTGTCGAACTTTCCTATTGTATGCACGAGTCATTTTCTTCTGATAAAGCTGTCCTCTACACAACGCAGTCAACCTTTTCTCTTCTATGAGGTTTAATTCCTCGTACCTTGCCCGTGTCCACTCAGCTTCTTCTAGTTCTGCTTCTTTGATTACCCTGAGGGATGGCACCTCGACCTTAATAGGCAAAACAGCTTCCACCCCATACACCAAAGAGAAAGGAGTTGCTCTAGTTGATGTGTGAACTGACGTTCGGTAACCGTGTAATGCAAATGGTAACATCTCATGCCAATCTTTATACGTGACAGTCAACTTTTCAATAATTCTTTTGATATTTTTATTTGCCGCCTCTACTGCTCCATTCATCTTAGGGAGGTACAGGGTAGAATTGAAGTGCTTAATTTTAAACTAACTACATAAATCCTCCATTAACTTATTGTTTAAGTTCTTGGCATTATCAGTGATTATACGTTCAGGAAGGCCGTACCGACATATAATATCCTTCTGTATGAATTTGACAACAGCTTGCTTGGTGACACTCTTGTACGATGTAGCTTCCACCCATTTAGTAAAATAATCTATGGCTACCAAAAGGAATTGATGACCATTCGACGCCTTTGGTTCAATTGGTCCAATTACATCCATTCCCCACATAGAGAAAGGCCATGGGGCTGTTAATACATGCAGGGGTGAAGCAGGAGCATGAATTTTATCAGCGTATATCTGACATTTATGACATTTTCTTGCTTATTTGATGCAATCTGACTCCATAGTCAACCAATAATAACCGGCACGCATAATTTGTCTTGCCATCATGTGTCCATTTACATGCGTTCCGCAAACTCCCTCATGATCTTCCTCCAAAATTATTTTAGCCTCTGATGCATCCACACATCTTAAAAGAGTCATGTCATAATTTCTCTTGTACAACACTTCTCCATTAAGAAAGAAGTTCATAGCCAACTTTCTACGAGTACGTCTACTATTTCCAGATGCTCCTAAAGGATATTCTCGATATGTAATGTAATGCTTAATGTCGTGGTACCATGGTTTTCCGTCAAACTCTTGCTCAATGTTCATGCAATACGCCGGTGCTTCACGCTTTTCAATTCTTATAGGAAAAATTTCCTCGTTGTAGGCCACATTAAACATGGCAGATAGAGTAGCCAATGCATCTGCTATTTGATTACTTTCACGTGGGACATGATTGAATGTAATCGACTCAAACGTTTGAGCCAATTCTCAAATGTACTTGTTATATAGAATCAATTTAGAGTCTATGGTTTCCCACTCCCCATTGAGTTGATGTATTACCAAGAGAGAACCTCCATAAACTTGTAACTTCTTAATCTTCATGTCATAGGCCATTTGAACTCTCATACTGCATGCTTCATACTCCGCCATGTTATTCGTGCAATCAAAGTACAACTTAGAAGTTAGAGGATATGATCCTCCATCAGGAGACGTTAGAATAGCTCCCACACCATGTCCTACTTCATTTGTGGCTCCATCAAACAACATCGTCCATGTTTCTGTATCATGGGGTGTCTCTGATACTGTCATAACGTCCTCATCTGGGAATTCAAATTTCATTGGTTCATAGTCTTCAACTGGCAAATCAGCTAAACAATCAACCACTGCACTTCCTTTTACCGCCTTTCTTGTAACGTAGACGATGTCATACTCGGATAGCAATACTTGCCATTTAGCTATTCTTTCAAACAGAGATGGCTTTTCGAAAATATACTTTATAGGATCCATCTTTGAAATGAGCCACATAGTATAGTACAACATATACTGTCTTAATCTCTGAGTTGTCCATGTCAGGGCACAACACGTCTTTTCCAACAGTGAGTACTTTGATTCATAATTCATGAACTTCTTGCTTAAATAATAGACAGCTCGCTCCTTCCTTCCAATAGAATCATGCTGTCCTAGCACACATCCCATTGACCCATCTTTCACTGTCAAGTATAAGATTAATGGTCGTCCTGGAGTTGGCTGGACAAGGATAGAAGGACTTTGCAAGTAGTCTTTGATTTTATCAAAAGCTCTTTGGCAATCTTCATTCCAGTGACAAATCTCACTTTCGCGAAGGAGTTATAAAATCGGTTCGCATGTTTGAGTGAGGTGTGAAATGAATTGTGCAATGTAATTCAACCTCCCTAGAAAACTTCTAACCTCCTTTTGTGTTTTTGGTGGCTTTAAGTCTACTATTGCCTTAATTTTGTCTGGGTCCACCTTGATGCCTTCCTGGCTAACAATGAAACCCAATAACTTCCCCGAAGAAACTCCAAATCTGCATTTAGTCGGATTCAACTTTAATTGGAATTTCCGCAATCGTTCAAAAAGCTTACGAAGGGTAACCACATGCTTTTCTTCAGGTCTAGACTTGGCAATCATATCATCAACATAAACTTCAATTCATCAAGTCATGGAATAGTGTAACCACCGCTCTCTGATAAGTTGCTCCTGCATTTTTTAAACCAAAAGGCATTACTTTATAGCATAACGTTCCCCACAGAGTGATGAATGTTGTTTTTTTCTTGATCTTCTGAAGCCATTTTGATTTGGTTGTATCCCGAAAATCCATCCATAAACGAGAAGGTGGAAAATCCAGCAGTATTATCTACCAACACGTCGATGTGAGGAAGAGGAAAATTATCTTTAGGACTTGCTCGACTAAGATATCTGTAATACACGCACATTCTAATCTTTCCATCTTTCTTTGGGACTGGGACTATATTTGCTACCCAATTTGGGTATTTCGCCACTACTAAGAAACCAGCATCAAACTGCTTCTTAACCTCTTCTTTAATTTTAATCAACATCTCAGGTTTCAATTTGCGAAGCTTTTGTCGTATAGGCTTGCATTCTGGTTTAAGAGGCAATCGATGCGTTACGATTTCTATATCCAAACCAGGCATATCCTGGTAGGACCATGCAAATATATCTTTAAACTCGTGAAGTAGGGTCACCAAATCTGATTGATCCTGCTCTGAAGCCAAAGTGCCAATTCACACTTCCTTCACTTCTTCCCGTGTTCCCAAATTGATAACTTTCAAAGTCTCTTGATATGACAAAGTTTTATTTTCCTCTTGCTCTATCATTCTTAGTAATTCAGGAGATATATCGAATTCATCTCTTTCAATATTCTGCTCAAAATTACAGATTGGAACCTCAAAATCAACAACGTCATTGATGTCGCTTTCAACCCAGATGCCCTTTTGTGATCCTTTAGTGACATTTAGAGTCTTCTTGATCTTCCAATTGTTCAACTCAAAATCTGGTGGACACTGATAAACCAATGGATGAGGTGGAATAAAATTCTCAGAGATGACAGCAATTGAGGTCTCAGAATCTTCGTTACGTCCCTCTCTTTGGTTGGTATTGAATAACCTTTCTCCAAGTCTAAATATCTTGAACATATGAGATATGTGCATTCTTTCCTTCTTCATTTCTCGTCCCTCAAATCGTGCGCTTCTTTTTTCTTTTTTTTCTGCTCAAACCTTCTCCCAATCAGAAGCCGTTGGCTTAAAGCCCAACCTGAACTTCTCCTTGGCTTCAGGAAGAGAGAACAATTCAGAACCTCCTTGATTATTCTTTCCTAAACCCTTAGACATTTGGAAACCACTTTTTATCATTGTCTTTGCAATCATCAAATATGTTTTAGACATGTAACGATCCATATCCAAACCTTCAATTGGAAAGATAGTAGCATTAGTAATTTCGAATGATCTGTAAGAACATTCTAGAGCTTCTTCTGTTGCTTCAACATAAGGAAGTGCTGATGTTTTTGTTACAAACATGTCCTCTTCTCATTAGACAATAGCTTGACCACCTTCTACGCTAAACTTCAATTTTTGATGCAGTGAAGACGGAACTGCCCTTGCTGAATGAATCCATGGTCGTCCAAGTAGACAACTGTATGAGGAGTTCACATCCATTACCGGAAATGGAACGTTGAAAGTTGAAGGCCCAATTTTCAAAGGGACATCTATATCTCCGATTACTTCTCTACGAGCACCGTCGAAGGCTCTAACAACCATAGTACTTGGTCTTAGGTACGATGGATCTATGGGGAGTTTCATCAAAGTGGATCTTGACATTATATTTAAAGATGATCCATTATCCACTAGGACCCTCGCTACATGATGATTCTTACACTTCACGGATATATGTAATGCCTTAGTATGTCCAGTACCTTCAGGAGGGATTTCTTCGTCTGTAAAGGAGATGCAATTTGTAGCAGTTATGTTTTCCACAATTTCACTAAGTGCATTCACTGAAATGTCATGCCCCACATGGGCTCGATTTAAAATATCTAGCAAGACCTTACGGTGTGGCTCAGAGTACATGAATAATGATAAAATTGATATACGAGCTGGGGTACGATGTAATTGCTCAATCACTTTGTACTCGCTCTGCTTAATCAATTTCAAAAATTCAAGTGCCTCCTCTTTGGAGACAACCTCCTGATGTATCTTTTTCTCAGCTAATGTGGTTTTCTCAGTAAAAACCTTGCTTAGATCACTTAGATCATCCTCGCCTGTTATCTCCATAGCTTTGCCCTTACGTCATCGAACTTCGTCCTCTTTGGAGATATCTTTTAAAATATCTGGTGTATAACATCTTCCACTACGAGTCATCCCTCCTGTTGCTACAGAGGCAGAATTATCTGTTATGAATTGGCATTCATATTTCCATGGTACAACTCGATTGTCCTTATAAGGAAAAGAACTTGGTACTTCTACAGTTATTGTCTTAGGCATCTGAATACAAGTTGTGCTATCCGGCTTTCCCTCATATTGGATGATTAATGGTTCTTGTACAGATGAAGCCGCATCAGAAATCACATCAATCTCAGCTTCTTGTATGTTCGTCTGACTCACTATTAAAATTTTTGCGTCCATCAATTTTTGCACTTCAAACCTAAACTCAGAACAAGTTTCTATGGAATTCTCACATGTCCTAGGATGGAATAAACATGTCTTCTTATTAATACTCTCTTTTCCATCTACATTGCCATCATCAACGCTTAGCGGTATATATCCAGCTTCATGAAGAATCTGAAAGAGGATCCTCATCGGTGTAGTTACCTTATACATATCACTCTTGTAACGCTCTACTAATGTATCAACGGCGTTTATGACAGGATTTTCATGGTTTGGGAGAGGGTTTTGATTGACATTTGGCTCCTCCCCAGTCTTCTGAAATTTCAACCAGCCAGCTTTTACCAAACTTTGTACCTTTGCTTTCAATGGAAAGCAATTTTCCGTAGATTGCCCCACTACTCCAGCATGATACTCACATTTTGCACTGGGGTCATACCACTTGGGGTAGGGTGGTTGAAAAGGCTCTTGAGGCACTAAAGCAACCTGATGATTCTTCAGTAGTTGTGGTAACAAATCAGTATATGACATGGGTATGGGGTCAAAACGAGTTTGCCGCCAATTATTCTTTACAAAACTGTTATTTGACTGACTCTGTCAACCACCGTTGGGATTAGAAGAGTAATTTGTTTGTCCAACTACTGGTGATGACATTCGTGTAGCGGTTCTTTGAGTCGAGTTCACCTCGTGCACCTCTCCTTCCTTCTTCTTTGGTGTAATTATCTTTCTTGATTCTGAAGTAAAATTTGTAATTCTTCCATTCTTCACTCCAAATTCAATCCTCTCCCCAATTGTTATGATGTCCGAGAAATTAGTCGAGGCACTTCCAACCATTCTATCATAGTATGGGGCCCGAAGAGTATTTATGAACATGGCTGTTAATTCTTTATCGGTTAGGGGAGGTTGTACTTGTGCAGCTAACTCTCTCCAGCGTTGTGCATACTCTTTAAAAGTTTCAACACTCTTTTTTCCATCCTTTGAAGATCTAGACGATCGGGTGCCATATCAATGTTGTACTTGTATTGTTTTAAGAACGAGTCAGCAAGATCCTTCCACCTATGCACTTGTGATCTATCCAAATGCATGTACGAGCGAGAAGCCGGGCCAACTAGGCTATCTTGGAAGCAATGAATTAACAATTTATCATCATGAGCGTAAGCTGACATCTTCCGACAGTACATCACCAAGTGACTCTTTGGACACGTGGTCCCATTATACTTCTCAAAATCTGGAGTCTTGAACTTTGGAGGGATTACTACATCTGCGATGAGACATAACCGCGCCGCATCAACATCCCCGTGGACATCCGCTCCCTCAATAGCTCGCAACCTTTCCTCTAAAAACTCTAGTCTTCTTTTGCTACCTTGTTCCTCTGAAACCTTCCTACCACCCTCCATGACAGGGGTGAATACTGGATCCCTTGTTTGAGCTGCTTGCTGAGAGGTTTGATTTGACTCTGGTGCAGGAAATGATGGAGGATGCGGTGTACCTGCCATCATCTGTGGAGTAAACCTAGGAGGGAATGCATGTGCACCATCTATTTGATTCAAACCGATCTCCACATGTGAAGATGTCCCTGCAACACCCTTCCCTCTCTCAGCAGTGAGTAACTCTAGAATTTTTGCCATCTGATCTTTCAATTCCTCCACGTCCAGACACACTGCTTGAACTTGATCATTAACTTGATCATCCATTATTCTTGCCTTTCTTCTCGTTCAGTAATGATGATGGGGAAGTGAATCCAGAGCTATTTTGTATCTTTTAACCTTTTGACTTTTCTTCCTTTTATAAAAGAAAGAAATAATGATTTAATTAATTTTTTTTAAAAATATGGAGAAAAAAAATGATAAAAACTAGTATTTTCATTCCAAAATATCACAAAATAAGATGACAAATAAACTTTGAAAGTCTACTACTATTACATATGAAAATCTAGAAAGGTATAATGAACTATATGTTTAAGACTCTAATGGTAGCACCCAAAACTCCCAAGATAATGCCCTATAATCCCTAGAAAATCGAACAACTCTCGACTGCCTCGCTGTGTTGGTACAATGTTTTCCTGAAGGGCTAAAGCTCGTGTTGAGAGCTGATCTGACATTCTTGCCATATGCCTTAGCTTTTCCGTTCCTTGTTCAATCTGTCTTCTAACAGCCTCATATCTGTGTCTCATAATGTTATAGTCATCTCTCCAAATTGCAAAATCTGCTAACACTTCTTTGTGCTCGTTCAATAATCGAGCATGATCTTCTGTTACCACCTCTCGTGCATTGCAATAAATCAACAGCTGGTGTTCAAAACTTGTAACAGCCTCCTGTAGAAGTGTATTCTTACGCTCTTCTTCTATAAGTCGTATTTTATACTCTTTAGCCAAATTATGTAGAGCCTCCATTTTTGTGGTGATTCTTTGAGATGATGTGGCTTGCTCGTCTAATGCACTTTGGAAATCTATAGCAACCTTGCTCACTCTTTCTAATTCCTGCTTCAATTCCTTGATGCACACTTTTTGAGCTTCAGCTTCACTATGCATAGTAGCAATATCTCTCAGTAATCTTTTGTTTTTCTTTCTAATCTGAATAGCTTCAATGTTTACAGAATTCATGTCCTTTTCCAGCTCTGACTGTATTTGAAAATTTCGTTTTGTTTCTTCAAGTTGCCTTTGAGAAGTTGTAGCTCGTTGCACCCATCGCTTGACTTCTTCCCTCAATCCTTCATTCTCTATTGCTAGGACATGATTCATTTCTCTCAACCGTTTCGAATCCTTTTCCTGATTATCA
This sequence comes from Cucumis hystrix, assembly GCA_025688845.1. Lineage (NCBI taxonomy): Eukaryota > Viridiplantae > Streptophyta > Magnoliopsida > Cucurbitales > Cucurbitaceae > Cucumis > Cucumis hystrix. The sequence continues at coordinate 14,660 of JACWES010000030.1, forward strand.
TGACTTACCCTAAAACTGATGTGGTCTGAATATTGTGGAACAGTAGCAAACTCAAATCCATTTCTAGCGGCTCTCCAAATGTCGTACTGATTTGTAGTACCCTCACAATGTTGCAGACTCTTCATTCTTCTTACAACCTTCCATGCTTCTACCGCTTCTTGCACCTTGACAATCATCTCGTCAGCCTTGTACGAAAATCCCAATCTTCTAACCCATAGGTGACTAGTGCAAATTGTTTTGACCATGTCTGGCGCAATACCAATAAAGGAGAATAGGCAATCCCTCCCCATAAGCCTAAAAGTGGGATAAATAGCAATTGTTCACAACGATATGTTAAAGGACTTGTTGGCACCCACGGTGCTCTCCAGACTATTTCTTCCATTGTTACATGACTAAAGAAACGCATCCATGATGAAAGGTCCAAAGTCTTAGGATTCCATTGCACAGCATTGAAGTCCTTAACAGTATTCCTCGTAATATTCCAAGGGCTACTAAACTCTATCCGAGGACACCCAAACTCACTTGGGTATTTCAAATGACTTGAAATCCATATGAAAAGCATTGGAGCGCAGCCGAAAAATTTTCCTTTGCCTTGGACTCGACAATAGCTCAATGATCTGAAGGTTTCTGCTAGGATTGAGATGGTTGGATTAGCTCCTCTTTCCATTCCAATAAAGAATTTAACCACTTCTTCTACTATGTATCCCTTGATTCTTGGGAAGATAACTGTACCATAAATACAGAGGGCCAAAAGGGACAAACCTTTCTTCCCTGGTAAACAATCACAAGCGAGTTTAATTAAATAATCAATAGGGATACAACCTCTTCCTTCCTTGGTCTTCATTCGCTCCTTTATACCAGATGCATGAACATTACCCATAAACTTGGATAAAGACCTTTGCAATGTTAATTTTTTATCATGCACATAGACCTTACTTCCAATGAAATGTGGTATGTACTGGGTGCGTATTGTATGCCCTAGTTTCTTGTTTTGTGTACTATTACAGTGATTTAACTTTTACGTTGTACACCCCACTAGCTTTAGGACAAGTGGGAGATTGTTGGGATTGATGCCCTAAATCTTGTGGTCTTGTAGTTTGTAATTGTATATATTATGCAAACATTTTATTTATCTAATAAAATAAAGTGTGTTATTTTATTTGACATTTAGTTGCATTAACCCACAAAACCCATAAACTAACATCCAAGGTTATCTTATGTAACCTAAACATGTATGTGGAGACATACAAGTGGATCATGTTTAAATGATAACCTAAATGGTCTGTAGTAGATGGATAAGGCTAGATACCTTATCCTGATGGCACTACGAATACGGCCTGCTTTGTAGTTGTTACAATTGTTCTAAAGTGCTACAAGTGATTTGATCCTAATCATTCATGTCGAGACATTAGAGCAAGGGTATTCTATACAAAGAGTTTGTATAAGATTGGACCATGAAATGAATAATCTCTCTTATTAACACCGTTACTAGTTGAGACTACATTTCACCAAGATGACCATAGGTGACTTGACCTGAATCCTGAGTGAGTTGTGAACTCCTGCCTATGAAGGCAGTCCTTTGATTTGCATGGGTGAGAGTGGCCTATATCGCCGACTCAATAGACCTACCATTTTGGGGATTCGTTTGATTAGGGAGCTGGGAACACAATTACACAAAAAGGAATTCACTCCTTCTCTATAGATAGAGTAAGTAGAGAAATTGCTCTCTTAAGGGCTGATTCCAGGACTTGAACAATGTGGCGCCACACCCTCTCTTGGGCTGAGAGGAGTTTGGTTATAGTGGGACTATAACTATTGTTCATTAGAGGGATTGGTGGTACTTAAGGAGTTACATGTAACTACAGGGGCAAAACGGTAATTTTTGGCCTAGCTGTACTTATGAGCAATTTGTGAAGGGTCATTGCACTGTTGATTGGTTATATCTAATGGACACAAAAATATATCTACAGTAAGAAGAGTGCAACTTTTGGTCTTTAGTGGAATGACTGATAGTTAATGAATAGTGATTAATTTAATTAAAGAGTTTAATTAATTAATCTCACATCATTGGAGCTTTAATCTGTAGGTCCATAAGGTCCCCTTGTTAGCTCAATAAAGATAAATGAGAATCAAATTTATTTTGGTTTAATTTGAATCGTTCAAATTGATTAAAGGGAATAAATTGTATATGATACAATTAATATAATGTATTTGATACATTATAATATAAATTTTTTATGAGAGAAGTTAATATTTGGATATGATTCAAATAATAATAATATGAATAAGATTCATAAATAAACTATAGATTAAAAATTAATATGGATTCGATTCATATTATTACTATAGATCACATGAGAAGATCTAAACCATTGGTTATATTATATATGATATTATATCAACTTAATATTATATAAGATATAATATAATTTGAATTTATATCATATTTATATTAATATTAATTTAAATAAAAGAATAACTCCCATCTCTCTTCATATCAAGGGAGTTATTCTACGTAATGGGAGAGGGAGGAAGTTATTTTGATAACTTCCCCCTCCATCTCTCTTCATATCTTTTGGTTAAGATATAGAAGGATGGATGCAATCTTTTCTGTATGAGATTTTTGACGATCTATTGCTTCCAAGAAGAAAAAAATCTCTCTGCAAATATTTTTTCTTTTAAACAAAACAAAAACACAGAAGCCCCACAAACTCTCTGTTGTTTTTCTATCTTGAGGATAACAAGGAAGACTTAGTGGTGTTCTCCTCGTGGTGTTCTTTAGGAGATTCGAGAATTCTTAGGAGGTTCTACAAAGGTTAGTTTTCTTTTCTTCTTTTCCACCATAGAAGCATGTTTAGGTGTTTTCTCTGTGTTTCAAGTTGAATTTCTTTTGCACAGCCTTCACACGCTTCCGCTATGGGAATTCCATTCCTTCAGTATGCTAATCAATGCTTGATATTTTTCTAGAGTAGGAGTTAAATCAAATGTGTTAAATGGGAAACATTTTAACACAAGATCCCAAAAATGTACCAATGCTTGTAGAGCATGTGCATTAATGCTGGTATACATGAGGTCAGCTATATTTCCGTATGCCTTTACAAACTCTATTCTATGCTCCTCGGTCAAACTCTCCCATAGGCTCTTCAGACCTTCCATGCTGTTATTGACAATCCCTACGTGACATGTCTGAGGAAGCGAAAGTTCAATACTTTTGGGCCAAATGGTATCTGTCTCTTGCTGCAACTTCTCTGACCATTGGGCCACACCTTCCCATGAGTCTTCACTAAGGAAATTTTGGGCAACTAGATTGGGCGAATGGGTGTCTACCATCCTAAGGTTGAATAAAAGAAGTGTATGAATGTGAGGCATGAAATAAATAAAAGAGAAATGCAAAAGGCTCAAGCAATTCAGTGAAGTTAAAGTTAGTGTCCTATATGACACAGGTCCTCAAAATGATGTATAATCACACTTGATCACACAACCAAATTAAGTGAGAACTTTTCGTGTGCCTTCACGGGAGCAACAACTCCTCGAAGGTCAAACACTACTACATTCTCGGATCTAATCTTATGAGGTACAACCCGAGTAGAGGGTTTGTGCAAGTGTGTGAGAAAAATATAACAAGGTGAAAAAAAATAATAACATTCTAAAAAATTAACAATGATATGTGAATTACAAGAAGTGAAGCTAAATATAATTCCTAAAGGATAAAAGGCTCCCAACTTGATCACAACCATCGCACGCGATTGCATGACCAAATTGAGTGAGAACTTTTCGTGTGCCTGCACGGGAGCATAAGTTCCTCGAAGGTCAACACTACTCCATCCTCGTTTCTAATCTTAAAGGGTAGAGCCCGAGCAGGAGGCATGTGATTGTGTGTGAAACAAAAATAAATAACATGCTAAAACAAGAAAATAAAACAATATAAGAAAAAAATAATAAATATAAAAAAATTCAAGACAAAAGGAAAGGCCAAACTCTCAAGACGGAACCTCAAGTTCCCAGTGGAGTCGCCAAGCTGTCGCCACGTGCTCGAGACGACGCGGAGCGGCTGACGTCCTTAAAAGAGTTTTTATTTATATTTTTTTTATGAAAATAGGAGTCGCCACCAATCTTTTTTTTTAGGGTGTGATTGGACACCAAAATAAAGTAAATAAGTTTTTTTTTTTAAATTGTCTGTGAAAAATAGAGTTGGGTTCGGGAGTCATTTGTGTACGGGGAAGGTATTAGCACCCCGTAACACCCGTTTAGAAAACGGTGGCCAAACTTAAAGTCTTGAATAAAATTCATTTAAAAAAAATTTTATGTCTTATTTCCTTGCTCATCACTCCCATATTTGAGGCAATGATCCCATAAAATAAGTGGAATAAAATTTCATTAATTAGACTATATTCAGAAAAATTCCCCACCTCAAGAAAATGAAAAATTATTACAATTTCTCAAAATCTATCATAGGATAGTCTTCGAATAATTTTTTTTTTAAATTGATTAAATTCATTTTTTCTTGGGATCAAATCTTGGACTCCCAAAGATATCAATCCCTCACCTCAAGAATCTAGAAATGACGGACTCTCAGAAAGTTCTAGATTCCATCTTAGGATTTTTTTTAGCGAAATAGAAATGAGTTATTAAAAAAAAGGTTGATTAGGAAAACTTATGAAATATAGATTTCTTTTTTAAAAAAAATTTAAAAAGGATAGTTTTAAAGTAAAAAATTATAAACGGTTAAAAAAGAAAATTTAAGAAAGACTTCAAATTTAGG
>JACWES010000030.1:22278-104778 GCA_025688845.1 Cucumis hystrix
TCACCTCAAGAATCTAGAAATAACGGACTCTCAGAAAGTTCTAGATTCCATCTTAGGATTTTTTTTAACGAAATAGAAATGAGTTATTAAAAAAAAGGTTGATTAGGAAAACTTATGAAATATAGATTTCTTTTTTAAAAAAAATTTAAAAAGGATAGTTTTAAAGAAAAAATTATAAACGGTTAAAAAAGAAAATTTAAGAAAGACTTCAAATTTAGGGTCAATAGGAAATAATGCACAAATGGAATCAAATATATCACACGATGGATTAAGCAAGTAAGATAAGATTTTAATTTTTAAAAAAATATTGGGAATCGATCTTGGACTCCCAAAGAACCGATTCCCTCACCTCAAAAATTTAAAAATAACGGACTCCCAGATATTTCTAACTCCATCGTCGGGTTTTTTTTTAGAATGATAAAATGTAAAGATAAATATGATATAAGAAAAAACAATTGCTATAAAATACCATTGTAGCATTGCAAAGTGTAAAAAAATATTCATAAATTTAATACTACATTATAATAATTATTATGCATGCAAGGAAAATAAGTTAAAATAAATAAAAAAAGAAAATAGAAACGGTAGACAACGAAAATGAATAAATAAATAAATAATAATAAAGGAAAGAAGAAGTAAAGAACTAAAAGAAAGAAAAAAAAAAAATAAATAATAAAAAGGAAAGAAGAAATAAAGAAAGAAAAGAAAGAAAAGAAAGAAGAAATAAGAGAAAAAGAATTTTTTTTTTTTTTAAATAGAGGTGTGGCGGCAAATAATAATAATAATAATAATAATAATATAAATTAATAATAATAAGTTTTAAGTATATATAAAAAGCAATAGTTATAATAATAAAGTTAAAAAAGCAAAAAAAAAAAAAAACAGAAGTTAAAAAACAGTAATAAAAAAAACGTTAACAACAAATAATAGATATATTAATAATAATAAGTAAATAAACTTAAATATAAGTACATAATCTTCATTTTTTTATATATATTTTTGAAGAGAATAAAGTAAAGATCAAGAGAAAAAGTCTTATGTCTTTTTCTTTTTCTCTATTATTCGGGAGAAGAAAAAAGACTAAGGTTTTTTTTTTAAAGGATGACAATGAAAATAAGAGAAAGCAAAAAAAAAAAGTCTTATATATTTCTTTTTTTTCAATCTTCCAAGAAAATTTACTCGTCAATGAGGTACGGATCCGTGGGAAAGTAAATAGTAAATCCCTATCACATGCAACCTCTAACAAAGTATAATTTAACACGAGATTTGTTTTGATAAAGAGAAACAAAAAGAAAAAAAAATACAAAAAAAAAAAAAAAAAAGAAGATACTAACGTAATTGGAATAAAATAAAAAACAAAAATATCTACCTTTTGCACAAGTTTTTTTTCAATTGGCAGAGATCCTATAAAAAAATTTCTCTAACAACTTTCTCTAAAAACTTTTTGTAAGAAATTTTTCTTCCCCCTTTTTTCCAAACGACAACGATGCCTATTTATAGACCCAGGTGTACCATAAATTAGGAAAAAATAGTAAGAATAAAATCAAAATTTGATATTATATTAATAGAGTAAATTTCAATTTTTCCTAAAATAAAATAAATGAGATATTATGGGAAAGATAAATAAAAAATGATTTACTTTCTCCTACAATGAAATAAATGAAATATTATGGGATTTTGTAAAATAAAAAATGATTTACTTTTTCCTAAAATAAAGATAATATTATGGGATTTTGTAAAAATAAAAAATGATTTACTTTTTCCTAAAATAAAATAAAAGATTTTACTTAAAACAAATTAATTTCTTTTTTTCCTAATATAAGTTAAAGAGAAGATTTTGATTTTTTTTTTTTAAAAAAAATGAGTTAAAAAGAAGATTTTTTATTTTTTTTTAAAAAATGAATATAAATAAGTCAAATGTGGTATTACTATAGTGATTTTCTTTTTTTTTTTTTTCTAAAAGAAATAAAAAATATTATTATATAATTTTTTTTAAGGAAATAATAAAAATATGTAGGATAAAATTAGGTGGCTATAGCATGCCCCCCTTCGTGCATCCTTGTAGGAGTAAAAGGTGGACGAAGGTGTAGCCACTATCTTGTCAAACTAAGATATTTTAGACAAATTAAGGACGTCAAGGATTCTGGATAAAGCAAACATCACACGACAAAAAATAAATAAGCTGGAGGCAAGAGATGAAACAAGCAGCACCACAACAACATGGTGTCAAGGACCAAGAATAGAACAAGCGTCTCATGACAAAAGCATAAATAAGTTGGAAACTAAGGGTAAACACAACCGTCATCGCTCAATACGGTGTCAAGGGCTAGCGAAATAGAAATGAGTTATTAAAAAAAAGGTTGATTAGGAAAACTTATGAAATATAGATTTTTTTTTTAAAAAAAAATTTAAAAAGGATAGTTTTAAAGTAAAAATTTCTAAACGGTTAAGAAAGAAAATTTAAGAAAGGCTTCAAATTTAGGGTCAATAGGAAATAATGCACAAATGGAATCAAATATATCACACGACGAATTAAGCAAGTAAGATAAGATTTTATTTTTTAAAAAAATATTGGGAATCGATCTTGAATTCCCAAAGAACCGATTCCCTCACCCAAGAATTTAGAAATAACGGACTCCCAGATATTTCTAACTCCATCGTCGGGTTTTGTTTTAGAATGATAAAATGTAAAGATAAATATGATATAAGAAAAAAAATTGATATAAAATACCATTGTAACATTGCAAAGTGTAAAAAAAATATTCATAAATTTAATACTACATGATAATAATTATTATCCATGCAAGAAAAATAAGTTAAAATAAATAAATAAATGAAAAATGAATAAATAAATAAATAATAATAAAGGAAAGAAGAAGTAAAGAACTAAAAGAAAGAAATAAAATAAATAAATAATAAAAAAGAAGAAGAAGATACTAATGTAATTGAAATAAAATAAAAAACAAAAATACCTACCTTTTGCAGAAGTTTTTTTTTTAATTGGCAGAGATCCTCTAAAAAAAATTTCTCTAACAACTTTCTCTAAAAACTTTTTGTAAGAAATTTTTCTTCCCCCTTTTTCGAAATTACAAAGGTCCCTATTTATAGACCCGGGTGTACCATAAATTAGGAAAAAATAATAAGAATAAAATCAAAAATTGATATTATATTAAGTAAGTAAATTTCAAATTTTCCTAAAATAAAATAAATGAGATATTATGGGAAAGATAAATAAAAAATGATTTACTTTTTCCTAAAATGAAATAAATGAAATATTATGGGATTTTGTAAAAATAAAAAATGATTTACTTTTTCCTAAAATAAAATAAAAGATTTTGCTTAAAACAAATTAATTTCTTTTTTTTCTAAAATGAGTTAAAAAGAAGATTTTATTATTTTTTTTAATAAAATGAATATAAATAAGTCAAATGTGGTATTACTATAGTGATTTTTTTTTTCCTAAAAGAAATAAAATATAGTATTATATAAAAAATTCTTTTTTTTAAGGAAATAATACAAATATGTAGGATAAAATTAGGTGGCTACAATTGCCAAGCAGATGTGGTATTTTCCAATAGTTTCAAGATTTATAAGAATGTTTAAAAGCTTTGAGAATGCTAAGAACTTGCTTTGGCATGCGATCAATAAAAAAGGCGATGGTATTTTGAGACACCTGACTGACACTATCATGGAGGTTGAGATCACATGTGGCCAACCTTTGGCTCAGAACCAAGAAATCTCCATTTGGGTTTGTCCACTGATGGAATTAACCCATTTGGAGATTTATCGACGAACTACAGTTGTTGGCCAGTTATTACTACAATATACAACATTTCACCATGGTTGTGTATGAGAAGGAAGTATTTGATGTTGAGAATGATAATATCAGGTCCAAAGCAATCGGGATACCATATCAATATATGTACTTAGCACTCTTATTTGATGACCTAAAAATTTTGTGGAAGATGGGGTTCGGTGTGTTGATGCATACAAAGAAGAATATTTCATTTTGCGGGCTACCTTATTGTGGACTATCAATGATTTTTCTGCATACGGTAATCTATGTGGTTGTAGTGTCTAAGGATATAAGGTTTGTCCAATATGTGGAGATGAGACTACTTCAATAAAACTACAACTTGGAAAAAAAAAATTCATAAATGGGACACCGAAAATATTTGCCAAGACATCATCCATACAAAATACAATTTTGTTTTTTGATGGTAAGCAAGAACATGGAAATCCTCCACAACCCTTGTCAAAGGAGACCATCTACTTGAAACTCAAAGACATGATATTTTCATGTGGGAAGAAGTGTGACAAGACATTGAATAATGAAGGTGGCAATGATTATTGGAAAAGAATATCAGAATTTTTTGAACTACAATATTGGAAAAACTTGCATGTACGACATTGTCTAGACTTAATGCATATTGAAAAGAATGTATGCATGAATATAGTAGGAACATTGCTTGATATACCAGGAAAAAGTAAAGATGGGATGAATACTAGACTTGATCTAGTTGAAATGAAAATTAGACCAAAATTGGCACCAATGTTTATAGGTAATAGAACTTACATACCCGCGACATATTCTACATTGTCAAGAAAAGAGAAGTATCAGTTTTGTAAGACTTTGTCTGAAATGAAAGTTCTAGAAGGATATACATCAAATATTAGAAGTCGTGTCACTTTGGATGACTTAAACTTATTAGCCTTAAAGCACTTGACTATCACGTTCCAGAGGAACAGTGAAGACCAACAGAGGAACATGTTTATGCGTTTTCGAAAGAGAACGTGTTTACGCATTTTCAAACAGTGGAACTCGATGACGAGCGGTGACGATTGATGAACGCAAAGCAGATGAACGAAGGTGAACACAAACGAAGGTGAATGCGCGTTTTCGAAAGTTTCAGATTTCAGCATAAGAAGGGGAACGTCTTTTCATACGCAGCTAGGGGTTTTGAAAGAATATTAACACAATATATTTATATATATATTATTTAATAACACTTGAAGTTTTTAAAACGTCAAGGTTAATGATTTTATTTGACGTTTCAAAAATGTTAAGAAATTCGGAAAATGAATCCTTAATAATTTTTTAGAAATATCTTGACGTTTTTAAAATGTCGAGGAAAATTATATATTATTTTACATTTAAAAACCGTCAAGAATGTCGAATTTATAAACATTCTTGACGTTTTAAGAAAGTAAAAAATTAATAGATATTTCTTGATGTTTAAAAAATTTTAAAGGAAAAATAGATATTACTTGACGTTTAATAAACGTAAAAAAATCTGAAAAATTGGCCTACCTCCAATTTTCATAAAAATTCTTGACGTTTTATTTTTTAAAGGCCTTTTTTTGTAGTAGTGAATTTTTTAAATATCTATAACACACCCCTAAACTACTTAAAAGATGTGAGCATTTGATGCTCAACAAATATAATAAGTGCTTGATCGTTGAAATCAAGCACGAAATAGCGCTACAAAGTAAAAAACCTCATACAGTAGCTTGGTTTATAGTTATGTATGTTTAAAAACAAAAACGAACTAATTACTGAAGTTACTTGTAGAGCGCCCTTGATCACCTTAATGTATTCTCGACCAACATCAACTCACTTAAAGCAGCAGACTGAAAATGTCTCTCTCTCACACACACCAATGGTGTTACTGAACCTTACAACACATTTACAAGAAAGTAGAGGACTCCCGACGCCACAAATCGTTGGCAAAAATAGTAAAGGCATCGGCCAAAGTATTACCAACGAAGAATTCTCCATCGGCTAGAACGTCTGGATTCTAACGTCGGAGCAGCTTTCCAAAGTGACTATGTCAGCATAGGGTTATCCCCAACGTTTTCCATGCCAACGTAAGCAAGACGTAGGTAGTGGAATACGCCAAATGTCGTCTACGTGCGTCAAGGAAAGGGCACTCTCGACGTCACCTCGGGAAATATTTCCCCCCATGTTGTATGGGTACGTTTGGGGAAACACACGATCTCAAAGTGTTTTCTACTTGGGATAAATTTCTTTTCTTATTTTTTATTCTTTTATCGTGAGGTATTGTTTTCGATTCCGCTTGGGATTGCAAGAAACAAAATTTGCAACATATTATTAAAATTAAATAATTATAAATTATAAAACAATATATGAAATCGGTATAATTAACAAAAATTACAATTAAGCTGTTCAAAACAATTACACGAATTTAAAAAAAAAAACTATACCTAGATCTAACACATTGTCGTCAACGTCAAAATAAAGAATGTCAAACCTACAACTGACATAAAAGTACAGTTAGATATGTATCACAGATGAGAAATTAAACAAATTAAATGTTGAAAAATACACGTACCCCAAGTGTTAACAGCCCTCTCTATACCCGACTCATATTCTTGATCATCTTCTCCATCTCTTCCATTTGTCGTACATGTTTTACTATTTGTCGGTCACGGTCCTCATCCATTATTCATTGTTCTTCAATTAGGCGGTTAGCGTTTTCAAGGCTGGCCTTTAGTTTGCTAAACTCTCTCAACTGTGCCTGCTGGTAATAAGAAGAGGAAGAACTAGAAACAGAACTCATTTAGGACTTGGGCTTGGAGCCTCAACCAAGAGCTTTTGAGTAGCCCGATCGCGTACCCAAAACGGTTTTGCATATTATGTCCTCAAAGAGTGGTTGAGAACCCTCTAGGATGGGCTGAGATTAGAGCTCCAACATCTTATTCTGCACAATACAAGTTGTAAGTTGGGAGATGATCAGAATAAAAATAGAAAGTGCTATAAAAAGTTTTCATAAACTTACATGTGCATCTGTTGCTGGTATTGAAACGAACTCCCAAGTTCTACTGGCATGTGTTTCTCAGAAAAACTTGACATGGTCCACCAGGCGATCGCGTTCTTTAGTGAGCTCATGTTTCTGTTGAAGGAACGACTTGGATTCGCTTATGTGGTTGTAAGGTTGCTTCGCTCTAGCAGTCTTGTTGACCCTTGATTGCTTCTACATTCAAACAATGATCAAAACGTTACATCCAAACAACAAAAATGAAGTACTATTAAATCAAATTAAAGTAGATGATATAAATCACCTGAAATTTTTTAGTCATGTAACGATCGCAAAGAAAGTGTCAATCTTTCACGCCATTGACTAATCTCGACGGTGGGTTTGTCCCTAAACCTAAGCCCTTATGTGGGGCGAGAGATGCAAAGGCGTTAGAACATTTCATATTCGATATCGAACAATACTTCAAGGCCACGAATATCATTACAGAAGAAGCCAAAGTGACATTGGCAACCATGCATCTGTCGGAAGATGCAAAGTTGTGGTGGAGGTCCTGATATGTTGATATCCATGAGGACGTTGCACGATAAATACCTGGGACGGTTTGAAGGAGGAATGTTCGCAGTTTTTTCCCGAGAATGTTGACATTTTTGGCTCGGCGAAACTGTGTGAATTAAAACACACTGACACCATTTGGGAGTATGTGAGACAATTTCCGGGCTAATGTTAAACATATGTGACATTACAGAAAAAGACAAAATATTCTATTTTGTAGAAGGCCTGAAACCGTGGGCAAAGACTAAGCTATATGAACAGAGAGTTCAGCACCTCTCGTCCGCCTATGCAGCAGCCGAACGTTTGTTCGATATGTCTAGTGACCCTCAAGATACGAGATGCCACCAAAGTTCTTCACCTGGAAGAAATAGAAATGGCCCACTGAATTCTCCCAAAGCTGTTAGTGAAGATAGAAGTCCTGGTAGAGACCACAAGCTTTCTCGACCCAACACAGGGAACACATGGTGAAGATATAATAGTTCGAACACAGCAAATCGCCCTTTCAATTGCTACTTAAGTGACTGATCACATCGGGTTAAGGAATGCCCGAAAAAGTCAGCCTTCGATGCCTTCCAGGTCGCTTTAGACTCAGACTCGAATGACAAGTTGAGTCAATCAGAGAAGGAAGTTGGGAAAGTGGAGGAAGCTCAAAATATTAGAGTGAGGGCCATAAGATTCTTGTCGTCTCTTCAGAAGAAAGTGGGGGAGACAAGTGACGCATGAAAGGGGGTCTGATATATGTTGACACCTGGATCAACAGGAAGCATGCAAAGAGCACTATGGTTGACTCTAGTGCAACCCACAATTTCATAACGGTGGCAGAAGCCAGACGACTGAACCTTCATTGGAAGAAGGATACAGAAAAAATGAAGGTCGTGAATTCTACAGCTTTACCCGTCGGCAGATTAGTGAAACGAGCGATGATATAGTTGGGAGGATGGAGCGGTCCTGTTGACTTCATGGTTGTAGGCATGGATGACTTTGATGTAGTACTTGAAATGGAATTCCTCCTTGAACATCAAGTGATCGTAATGCCTTCAGCCAAATGTCTGGTGATCACTGGGTCTAACCCCACCGTTGTGCAGACAAACCTTCGCCAACCCAAAGGTTTAAGAATGATCTCGGCCATGCAACTGAGAGAGGGTCGTGTTTGAGATGAAACAGTGTTCAGGGACATCCTACCTGGGCCTACCGGTAGCCAGGGGGAAATAGTTCGAGAAGACACAAGGTGTGTCATAGAGGAATCTTATGATGGGATACTTGATAGCTTGCCCATGTCAGAATTGCCTACGAATAATGTTTGTCGTGAGGCGCCGCTGGAGTTAACTGAACTTCGGATACAGTAGGAAGGATTGAGAGCAGGATTCGCTAAACCTGTAAAAGCTCCGTATGAAGCTCAAGTCTTCTTACGGGAAGAAGATAATGGATGGTTATATGTCAACAACCGTGTTCTGAAGCAAGCCTCGAGGAGAGGGCCAACTTTTGGGTCCGTGGGTGTGACCCAACCTACTGAAGCTTATGCCGATGCATTTGATTATGCTTTGGGCAATGTCCTCGTGCAGAGTGGACAACCCATCGCATCTAAGAGTCAGAAATCGAGTACCACAGAAGGGAGTTATACGGTGTTCGAAGAAGAAACGGTTGTCAGTGTACACAGTCTGAGGGATGGGAGACAGTATTCCCATAGATCTACTTTTGTCAGAGAGTCGAACAACAATGTTGCCAGCCACTTTAGTACTCAATCGAATCTGACTTTGAGTCAAGCAAGGGGGCAAAGAGACATGCTGGAACTTGATTTTGGGTCAGAACATAGGAAAAGAGCGAGTAATTGGGCAGTTGATGCCCTTAGTCAGAGGAACAATCATGTGATTTAGTATATGTTGGCTCGTACACAGGCACGTCAAGCTAATGGCCCAATGCAGGACGCGTCAAAGGAATCAGTGTAGAAGAACTCTGTCGCTAAAAATTGCATAAGTTTGGCTAAGACCGGTAAGATAGTACAGAAGAATGGGGTTCGGTAATTGTGGAACGTCATCATGGCTCATATTATTATTATTATTTTGTTGGTTAAAATTCTATTTTGGTCTCTAAAATTTGTATTTTGTTCTATTTGGTTCTTAAACTTTTAAAAACATTTATCTTGGTCTCGAACTTTTGAAAAAAGCTTACTTCAGTCCATGTCGTTACATTCTGTTAACTCTTTAACATAATGATGATATATGCCTTCTATATTTGGATGATTAAATTCTAGATTATTCATCATATTAATTAAATTGATAAATAACCAAGAAATCTTACTAATTTATTATATAAATATTTGATGAGAAACACATTCAACGCAATTGAATCAAATAAACCCAAATTAAAAACTAATTTTGTTTTTTTTCGCCAAAACTTAAATCTCTCACATGTATGGCTCCCCGCCTTTTATTTATTTTATTTTTTAAATTGAAATGTCGAAGCAAATCAGAAGAACGACATTAAGTAGAATAAAAAGAATAAAATAAAACTGAGATATTTGTGTTAACATCCATGACAAGGCAAAATAAAAATATGTACAACACAGGTATAAAATAAACTCTACGAAATTGCAGATAAATATTATCACAATGAACCAAACTCGCTAAAAAAATGAAGAATAAAGAATTGGAAGGAAGAGGAAAAAAGCACCTTAATGAATCACAAAATATCCCAAACTTGAGCCATTAAAAGTTTTTGTATGTGGATGAATTGCATCTACGACCTTAGTTGATAAAGTGAAGTAGAATGACAATGTGCCAAAATGACGAGGATCAAAATCTTAAAGGCAGTTACTTTTTTTAGTTCTCTAATAAAAATAAATTTATCATTAGCCTTTAATTAAAATTAAAACCTTAAATTATTAAGAGCGATTATCTTATTTGGCAACTTAGCCATCCAAATATAGAAGTCACCTCATAATTCCATTAGAGAGTTAAACGGAGAATTTTGATGGCATTGACAAAAATATGCACATTTTAACAACAAAATAAGTATATGTTCTATCCATACATATGCACTTTATAACTGCAAACTAAGTATGGTCTATCAATTACCTAAGTATGGTCTATACTTTTTCAGACATTAGAGAGTTCTGGAAAATCAAAAATTACAAAACTTCCACTGAAAGAGAAATACTCTCACTCTTTTATTTTCTTTACATTATCTCCCTATTCTTTTTTTAAGGTTAACCGTCCCAACCAAGGTAGCTTCAATTGAAATAAAAGCAACCTTGCCAATCAAAATATCACCAATGACCCATCCTTAAAAGAACTCACACTTATATCTTACCCTAAAAGGGGATGACAGATTCATCAAATAGTGCAGTAAGGTCAGCCCCTTCTATCTCTAAGGTAATTTTATGATCAAAATCCCTCAGAAAGCCCACTGAATCTTCACTACTAACACTAAAAGGAGATTCTATAGCCTCATCAAGATGCTTCTCATATGAGTTTATAATATGGTAGGGGGAACCTCACAATAAGGTTACATTAGTGTTGGGATTGGAGAGTTTGGAATAGTGAAAAGACTTGGTAGGGAAGCCTGCAGATACTAACCTTATGAGACCATCAAAGGACTGAATTTTGGTGTTGCACACCTTTAGAAGATCAAGTTTTTTTTTCTTTTTTATTTGAGATAGAAGGCTTTGTACGGTGGATCTGTGAAGGAGCAGAAATTAAAGCTTTGAGGGAGCGAAAACCATTCAGTTCTAATTCTAAGAAAGTTGTCCATAAGTTGTTGAAAGAATTTTGCTTTCTATTATAATGTTTAAGTATTTTCGATGCTTGAAAGGTTTTACCTCCTTTGGATGAATTAAATTTGTTGAAGATAACAGATTCTTGGTGGACCTCGAGACAGAATGTAAGAGGAATTGCAGCAGAATGGTTTAGAGATTGACAACTATTTGGGAGTGGCCAAAACCTTAATTACTGTGGACGATAAATCATAATTACTCTTGGTAGTAATTAAAGGGTGCTTTATCTTTGTTTCTCACACTAATTGGTGCATTAATAGCTGTATTAAGAAGGTTTAAATTAATTTTAGTGGGCCCCATATCCTTTTGGAGACGATTTTGCTGCAAAGGATTGGCGTTTAACAAAGACTGTTCAGATGTCCACCCAATTAAGTCATCAGCCAACTGTATGTCGACCCTTGTCTCCTTCTCCAGTGTTGGTGAGCTGATCGGAAAAAGCTTCTTGATATTGATGGACATCTAACCTGGGGAGAACAACAAATGCAGATTTAGGTACATATAAAACTGGTGGAAAAGAGGAGAGATCAAACTTTTCATCATTCAAAACTTTCCTTATTCACAGCCAGTCTATAGAGTTACTGAGATTATCTTGCAAGCTAGGGGCTTCACTAGGGTTAGGTAGGTTTAAGAACTCAAAATCATCATAGTGTAGAAAGATGTTATCCCTCGTATAGTATGGGATTTTTATTGTTAAAGGGATAAAACAACAAATATTCTTTTTGACTAGAATCTGGGCTCTACTGCAATCAGTGAGATTTAATATTTATGTGGTTATGTCAATTAAACCTCCAAAATGATCTCCTATGGCTTAAAAAATGCTTCTTTGCCAGAAATCCAATGGAAGATTCTTGATTTTAATCCAACCCTCACAACCTTTTATCACAAGTGGCCTACTGTGTCGCAAAAGATCCCATGTTTCAAATTTAAGATGGAAGTTACCCCGAGCCTGTCATTTCCCTTCCTCACCGATGAAGTATTTGATCGAATCTTTGTCAAAGCTAATGAGGGCATTATCATTATAGAGGCGGATTATAACAATTCTTGTTTGGGAAAGCTTTTTCAGCTGCTTATGGATCAACCACTTCCAATCATCTTATGCAAAAAGTTTTGCAGTAATCCATAGGTTATCAACGTCTACCTTGACCACTTCATGATTCTTAATTACCTATTGCTTGTGTTTATGAGGGAAAGGATGGTGAGGAACTTCATGAATTTCTTTTTGATTGAAAAGAAGACAAGGTTCCTTTTTTTTAGGCCTTGTTGCTGGAATGATAGAGCTATTGGACCTGACCATCTCTACGTAACTAGGTTTGTTCACCGAAAACTGAGAGGAGGTCTTTGATGAATTTCTTGAGAACCAGCTAGTGTAGTTCACCTTTTCTACAAATTTAAATATCATTTTACAGAAGGACCACCAACTAGGTTTTTGTCGAAGCATACTATTATGATGGAGTGTCCTGAATAAGGCAAAAGTCACAGGTAAGGAACCATCCAGATTTTGCTTGAAACTTAGAGACCTTCAGCCAACCTCTATCAAGGTCAGTGTGCTTTTGGAAGAAGTGTTCAACTGGAGAATTGAGGAGTTCATCAATGGCATCCTGAGTTCATCAAAGCTGATCAACGGAAAGTGATAGAGTTATGCTGGCTTCCACGTCTTCAATGATATAGCTATCATTTCCCTTCCAAATACAATAGTGAGCTTGGTTGATTTTATAGCTAACAACCCCAATCTATGAGATTTGGTGGTGGCCGAAAGGGACTGACTGACGGGGAGGAAGGAGGAGGAAAAAAGAGGAGAGAGAAGAGAGGGGAAAAACCTTACCTTTAATCTTGGGGAATCCTTAGTAATTTGGTTTTTTTTATAAAATATGTCCCTCTTTCCAATTCCCTCCAAAATGTTTGTTTGAAAATAAAAATAAAATGCCAAAACCATGTTTAGAAAGTTTTAACTTCGAAATTCATAGTACATTTTCTAGCTACGTTCATTTTGGCAACCTTTTTAAGGAAGGTGCTTGGTATCTAATACTTTTGCACTCAGAAAATCATACAACCAAGAACAAGGCATATAATTCCAAAGAAGTTAATGATCAGTCATCAAAGGAAGTACAAGGAAATAAGAGCAAGAATATAACAAGAAAAACAAAGAATCCTCTACTATTTGAGAGAGTAGATCCTCTTCTCTAGGTGAGACTACTCACTCCAAAAACATTCCTAACCTACATTGAATTCAAAACATCTCTTTAACCTTTGTCGGACAGTCCCCCTACATATACGATTCATCCAACTACTTTTAGTCCTTTGTCTCTTGTTGAATTACCTCCTTATGCTTTCTTGAATGAAAATTCTTGATGGGAGGTCTCACATAAGGTAATGACGAGGAAAGATTAATCATCTATAACAACTCTCAACTGAGAGATAACACTTAGATTACTTTAAACAAAATACAGAGGTTCCAATTCGAGAGGGAGTTCTCTCCATACACAGTACCAACATACAACCAAAAAAATATAAGTCCCCTACAACACCAAAGTAATATATATATATATATATAGTAGTACAAGTCGCCAAGCCTTACTAAGTCTAGTTAAGTGAATTCCCCGTACTACCCCTTCTCACATAAGTGTGTAGGATGAGTGGTCTAACATCATCTTAGAAGATGAAAATTATCCTCAAAATCCGAGATAGATGGTGGTTTGGAGATTGAGTGCTGAAATATAGGAATATGGCTATAATTGCCAAATAAAATTCTATTTAGAGTAAAGTGGTGACCAGCATACACTGTAAGGATCACTTTGAGTGAAACGTTGTGGAAAGAATCCCTTTAGCAACAAAAGATTGTGGATCAGTATCTCTAAAGTATGGGATGAAGGCTTCTCCAATTTCAAAATTGGATACAATAAAATATATATATGTTATGGTAGAAAATTCTTCACCGAAGTCATATTTCATTTACATACCTTTTCAATGTTTGATCTTGAATTTATAGGATTCTTCTTGTCTTTCATGGAATATTCATCGTTGCAAACTGCAAACTCTTAAAAGAGGGAGAAATTTATTAGTTGAAGTTTTGCTTATGGATTTGGAAGCTTCTAAGTTAAATCGACATGACAATATGAGAAATTGGATTCTGGATCCCTTTGGTGCTTTCTCAGTCGGGTCTTCATCTCAAAATTGGTTTAGAGTTACGGGTATTAACTAGTAGGATCTTGGTTCCTAAAAAGAGGGAGTAATGGACCTTAGAGGACTAATATAGATGTATATAAAATGTTATACACAACATATTACTTATAATCGTGATCTACCTGCTTGCCATTGTACTCATCCATAGTTTCGTGTTTTCTAGATTTCCCAACTTCATTTTCTTTCTCCTTGGCCTTCTAAGAAATCAACTAGTTAATCATGGCATTAAGTTCGAGGCCAAATGGTAAAAGACACCTAAATATGAGGAAAGATACATCGCTTGAGCTTTCCCCTTCTCATTTGATACACAATTTTAGGATTATCAATGGGTGAAGGATAGTCCTCTCATCTTCATATTTCCTCATCTTTATCATTTGTCCTCCTTAAAAAATAGGTTGGTTTTTTATTTCTTGGTTTAGTCCATAAATTCTGTCATTTTCTTTAAGGTTCAACCGTCATTTATTCAATAGGGAAAGGATGGAGGTTGCCTTGCTTTTTCTTTGTTGGATGAGAGCACTTAAGTGTTGGGAGGAGGGAATTTCATGTCAGGAGTCCTGACCCTAATGAAGGATTTTCTTGTAAGTCTTTCTTCAGGTTGTTGCCCTGTTAGTGAGTCAGTTTTTTATATGGTTTAGAGGATTAGATTAAGATTCCTAATAAAATCATGCTCTTCACTTGGCAAGTTTTGCTTGGTTGGGCAAACACTATAGATAGGCCTTGGAAGATGACCTCGTTAATGGAGCCCTTTTGTTATATTAATTCTACATTTGAAGGTAGGGGAAGATATGAATCATCTCCTTTGGGACTGCCAGCATTGTTGTGGAGGACTGTGTTGAGTTGCTTCTTATAGGAGTTTGATGTACAGATTGTTAGCCCAAGGAATATTCTTGCGGTGATCATGGAGTTCCTCCTACACCTGCCTTTTAGAGAGTGGTCATTTCTTTTGGTTAGCTAGGACATATGTTATCACTACAAGAATTCAGAATTCTCTCGGTGCATAAAAGGATGTCAAAAAAAGGAACGTCGGGAGACAAGTGTTCCATCGATGTAGTATTCTTTATGTCGATGGAATTTATCACTCCCAACGTTGTGATTACGCGTTGGGTAAAGGTTTACCGGTTCCAACGTAACTTATATAACGTCGGGGAATGCAAAACAATTAAATATATATTTCCCTTTCCCTGACAAAGTATTGAGAAACGTCGGGAACGACGTTGGAGAAAAGGAATCTATTATTTAATTGAAACACCTTCCCCAACGCGATGCAACAAACGTTTGAAATATGGATTATATTTCTGACGTGTTTAGCAACAACGTCGAGGAAAAGGAAACTATAAATCACAGAACTGAAAGAGGAAGAAAGAAAATGAGAAAGACTGAGAAGAAGAAGAGTGTATTTGGTCCGTCGTGTTACCGTTGCTCGTCGTCGTTTGCTGTCGTTGCTCCTAACTCCGATAAGTAGTTTAGCTTTTGTTTTGGTTTTAGGATTAGTTTTGTTTAGGTTTAGTTTTTGTTTCAAATTAGATTTGGGATTTAGGGTTTGAATTAGTTTTAGGATTTAGTTTTTGTTTTAGGATTAGTTTAGTTTAGGTGAGTTTGAAGTTTTCATTCAGAAAGTACAACCATTGGGGGTATCAAGTGTTCGAACTTTATCACAAGAAGAAAAATGCCTCTTTCGTTTGGTACATTCTCAACAATGTAGATGAAATATCAGAGTACCGCAAGTAAGCATTTCTAACCTTTGACTTCACTGGCTATTTTAAGTATTCGTTATATAACATTTGTTGTTACACAAATTCATAATCATCAACTTAGAAGACACTTACGGTTGATACGTCGACAAGTTCAAAGCACTTTTGAATTGTACAAAAGACATCAACGAGCATTTTCTAATGCGAACAAATAAATTAGTTTTAATTTGTTTCTGATAGCATTTTTTTTCTTCAACTGATGTGTCTCAACCCTCTCTAACTCCTAGGTGATGTACGTTCATAAGCATGATAGGATTCTGATTACCATAACCTTAGTAGCGGAGAAGCCAATATCTCTACATGTTGTAATGTTCAACAACGCCATTGATGTGTGTGTGAAAGATACATTTCCAGTCTGCTGCCTTAAGTGGACTGATGTTGGGCGAGAATACATTGAGGTGATCAAGGGCGCTCTACAGGTAACTTCAGTAATTAATTCGTTTTTATTTTTAGACATGCTTGTATAAACCAAGCTAATGTGTTGAGAGTTTTACTTTATAGGACTATTTCGTGCTTTATTTCGACGATCAAGCACTTATTAGATTTGTTGAGCATCAAATGCTCACATCTTTCAAGGAGTTCAAGGACGACTGTCATAGACATTTCAAAAAGTACAACGACCCTGAACAGGCATGTGCCAACCCATCGCATAGATTGGTACAACGTCTAGAAGATTGACACTTCCTGTGCGTTCACTATTTGAGTTGTGCATTTCATGTGAGATTTACATATTGCAATGGTACATTATTTCATTTAATTTTTTGTATGCGTGTATAATTTTAACAAATATTTCCATGTTGGTTTAATTACAGACGAACAAGGCTACCAGACAAAAGCAGCCTTACAATCATAGTAGCGGGTCTAAGTCGTTTCTACAACAACAACACGAGCTCGCTAAAGAACTAGGTCAACCAGTCGATCGTGTGGAGTTGTTCAGAGAAACACACGCTCAGAGTAGCTCATTCGTTTCGCAGGTGGCCGCTGATGCGCATGTAAGTTTATAAGGTAATTTTGTCTTATTTTGTACTTATACTTATGCCTTCATAACTTAATTACAAAATTTGTTGCAGAATCAAATGCTGGAACTTTAGTCCTAACCCACCCTAGAGGGTTCTCAGCCACTCTCTGGGGACAAGATATACGAGATCATTTTGGATAGACGACCGGGCTACTCAAAAGGTCTTGGTTGGGGACCCAAGTCCAATTCCTGCAAGAGTTGTGCTAGCAGTTTTTCGACCTCATGTTCGCATTCTAGGGAGGTCGAACAAGCTAATAAAGTCCTGATTAAGAAGTAAAGACTCGAGCATGAAGAAGCTAAACACATGATTGAAGAGTAGAAAAGGACGTGGGAGTTGCACACACAACAAATGGAAAAAATGAAGAAGATGTTGAAGAAATGACTCGGGCACAAAGGGGACCGTAAGGCGTATTTTTTTTCTATGTAATTTCTTTAATACATTCGAAATCATTGGACAATGTAACATTTAATTATAATATATTTAATTTTGATTTGGTATTTTCTATAATTATTTAATAATTTGTTGCTTATTTTTTTTTACAAATTTATTCAATTTAAATCGATTTAGAATCGAAAAGAATAGTGCCCATTTCAAAAAAGAAATTCAATAAATAAAAAATATATATTTAAAATAATTCCCGATGCACATTGAATGTCGGGAAAGATGCACGTGCCCTGAAGTCTTCGTAAGCACGCTGACGATACGTCTTGCTACGCGACATTGGGAGACACTTTCTCTCGACGCATGAATTTGACGTGGGGGTGAGGTTGTACTGACGTTTTGTTGTCGTCGGCCAACATGACGTCACGAGAAGTGAATTCTTGACGCGGTGTTGATTGCACGTCGAGAATGGGTCCCCCAACGCGGTTTAACGACATGTCCATGTACGTCAAAAGAGCTTGTGTCGATGCCATTTCTAAACTTTGTTGACGCATGACAACGTCGGGAAAACTCCGACTTCCTGTAGTGTATGTTATGAGATATTTGAGGGAAAATGAACAATTGAGTGTTTGAAGGTTGGGATAGGGACAAAGTCTTTTTCTAATTATTCTCCAGGTAATATATTACTTGGTTGGAAACCCTTCCTTTAGAAGATGTGTTTTGATGGACTTTTTTGGTTCCTTTATTTTTAGACTTCGTGCCCGAATAGTACAACTTTCATTAGTCAAACTTGCATTTGCCTAAAATTATAATTGGAGTTAGTAATCAAAATGCAAAGTATTTTACATCATGTACCATTATGTACATCATTATTTTTAGAATTCCTCCTTGGAGTTTCTCTCTTTTTTTTTTTTTTTTTTTGACTTGCGGCCACTTATTTGGTTGTTTACTTTTGGCCCACCTTACAACCATTTTTCCCGGTGTTTGTTGTGCTTAGTCTCATTTTGATATTCAACACACTAATTGTATATACCCCAGAATATTGATAATGGCCTACAAAAATATGTGAACTAATATAAAATACCTCCTTATTGCTTCCCAAATGGATGACCATTGTTTGTTTTTCAAGTTTCTTTATTGGGAGGGCCCTTGCACTTGTTCTTCTTTTATTCTCCCTCTTTTCATGTCCATTGTTGAAGGAAAAAAGTGTTACACTAAACTAATATCCCTAAATCAAAAGCCAAACAATACCATAAGGAAGATATGATTGCTATTTATATATATTAAATAAAGCAAAAATAGTGGGAGCACACTAAATCAATATAAAATTTAACCACAACTACAACAATCCCTAAAAAAAAAGAGATACTGAAACAACATTTCAAATAGAAATCAGTTACAATTACAAACATATAGTATTAGTATGTAGAGTTGATATTATACTACAAGAAAAGGAGTATATTATACTACAAGAATTGGGATATGTTATACTCAAATTTAGAAAGAAAGAAGAAAGGCAGAGGCCAAGATAAGACTTTTCTCCAAATAAGAAGGCTTTGATAATAGGATTTCCTCATCATAAAAAGCGGCCAAGATAAGAGCGAAAGTACTAATCCGATATTAAGATAATTGCTTTATTCATAACTATTTATCTTATACTTATCTTTTTCATACTAAAAATGTGCGATATTTTTGTGTGGATTTAGTGATGTGGATTGGATCTATTTTGATCTATGATTTTGTTGGTTAGTTTTGTTGTTTCCAATTCTACGGTGGTTTCAAGATGACCGACTCTAAATTTGCATGGAAGCTAAGATGATCAAGATCTTCTCGGCTTCGGCCGCAACACACGGGAGATGAAGAGGATCCTATCGGCTGCGGCTGCAACACACGGAAGATGATGAAGATCCTCTCGACTGCGACTGCATTACATAGAAGATGATTAAGATCCTCTTGGCTGTGACCGCAACACATGGAAGATGATGAAGATCCTCTCCGCTGCGGCTGCAACACGTGGGAGATGATGAACTATCAGCTACAACCGTAACACATGGGAGATGATGAAGATCCTCTCGACTGCGACCATAGCACATGAGAGATGATGAAGATAATCTTGGTTGCGGCTGCAACACATGGGAAATGATGAAGATCCTCTCGGCTGCTGTCACACCTTGTCCCGCATACATTCCAAACAAGAATGCAATGCATTAAGAGATGTGATTTAGTAAGAACCTTTACAATTAGGTCTTACTGCCTAGCCCTTATTAGATCTCTAACACTGGAAAAATAAACTTTAGGCGATAAGAACTATTACACAACATAGAATTCAACAACCACTTCTTTTATTAACTTAACATTAAGCAAACAATATAATTTACATAAATCCTTGATACAAACTCTAACAACTTAAAACTAAACATTTTGCCAAGCCTTCTCCCCAAATCAACGCATTGCCCCTTCTTTACTTGGCCTTAACGCCTAAAACTTAGAAAATAGAAACTTAAATCATAAGTCAAAAGAGTTAGTGAGGTTTTAATGAAATCTTTTTCATGAAATACCTTTCGGAAACAACATTTATTCATATCCCTAAAACCCTAAATTGATTAGTTTAGGGTTACATGTTAATTAGGGGCAATTAGGGTAGAATTTCGATTCTATTTCCCCTGTGCATGTTTAGTTCTTTCAAACACTTCGATTCTAATGGATGCAAGCGGCCCGGCTAACTGAAATTGAAGGAGAAGGAGAGTTGAGGGTGGTCGGCATGAGGTTGGAGGGTGGGTGGCGGCTGCAGATTTGAACGAAAAAGAAAAGGGTTGAGAGGGGGAAGAAGAAAGAAGAAAAAGAGGGGGGTATTAATAATAATAATTTTATTATTATCATTACTCTATTAAATAAATCCTTATTTCTCTTCTTTTTCCGAAAATTCTATAGTATAATAATACCCCTAAAATTTAAAATCTTTAATAATAAGATAATTTGATTAAAATAAAATACCTTAAAATCTGGGGTGTTACAATCTTTCCTCCTTTAGGAACTTTCGTCCTCGAAAGTTCTAATCCTCGAACAACTCTGGATAACGAGCTCTCATAACTTCTTCCCTCTCCCATGTCGCCTCTTCCACGTGGTGATTCCACCATAAAACTTTTACTAATGAAATTCCTCTATTACGAAGCATCTTTACCTCTCTAGCTAGAATCTCAACTGGTTGCTCCACATAACTCACATTCTCATCAATCTCCAATGGTTCATAGTCCACTACATGAGATGGATCTGCCACGTACTTCCTTAACATCGAAACATGAAAAACATTATGAACTGTAGAGAGATGGTGGCAATGCCAAACGATATGCCACAACACCAATTCTCTCTAAAACCTCAAACGATCTGACAAAACGAGGACTCAACTTCCCTTTCTTTTCAAAACGCATAACACCCTTCATAGGTGCTACTTTCAAGAACACTTTATCCCCCACATCAAACTCAAGATCTTTCCGTCTCACATCAGCATACTCTGTTCACCAACCTCATTCCAACAAACAGGAGTTCTACAACATTTACCATACAAAGTCTCAAACGGTGCCATGTCAATAGTAGCTTGAAAACTGTTATTATGGGCAAACTCCATCAAATGCAAGTGAGAGTCCCAACTACTTGGAAACTCTAATGCACAAGCTCGTAACATATCCTCTAAAACTTGGTTCAAACGTTCAGTTTGACCATCAGTCTGTGGGTGAAAAGCTGTACTGAAATCTAACCTCGTGTCCATGGCAGTCTGAAGTCCCTTCCAAAACTTAGAAGCAAAACGTGCATCTCTGTCAGAAACAATCGATATGGGCACTCCATGCAGTCTCACAATCTCGGTCAAATACAACTATGCCCACTTACTAGCAGTATAAGTGGATTTTCCTGGAACTAAATGTGCTGACTTCGTAAGCCTGTCTACAACAACCCAAATTATTGTGTAACCCTTAAGGGTTCTAGGCAGTCCTGTAATAAAGTCCATAGACACATTCTCCCACTTCCATTCTGGCACACTCAAAGGTTGCAACAAACCTGTTGGTTTCTGTCTAGGTGCTTTAACCTGCTGACACACCAAGCACCTACAAACAAACTCTACCACTTCTCTCTTCATATTACTCCACCGGTACCCTCGTTTCAGATCCTGATACATTTTTGTACTACTAGGATGCATAGAAAATGGGAAACTATAAGCTTCTTTCAATAAATCAGTCTTAACTACAGTGTCTTGACAAGGCGAGAATTGACATGCAAAAAGATTATGCAAAGAGTAGGTAAGGTCGTTATCAATGAAGGGTACTCACCTAAACGCCTTGACGAAAAATTATTTATAGTTACCCTTGATTTTACCGTAGATAGAAGCAAGCAAGGGTGTCAAACCCAAGGGAGTGATTGTTTTTTCCTTGAATGAAATGCTTGGAAATATAGAGATTAGTAACAAAAAGAATATAAAAGTATTGAAAACAAATTGGGAAAAATTGTAGGAGGTAATGAGAAGGGGAGTTTGGTATGCAAAACAATTCACAAAAAAAGAGGAGATACTAGATATTGAATTCCAAGATGGTAAGTGAGGAATGGGCTTAGGCTTACATCAAATCTTATCATTGAATCAAAGAAGGTAAGGAAATTGAATTATGCATAGCTTTAAGAGATTTTGATTCAAGGTTTCCTTGCAAGATCAAATTGCTTGATCTTGGAAGGAATTCTTGAATCAAAATTAAAAAAAAAACAAGTAAAGAATTTCCAGGGGTTAGTTTGATCATTGCAATTCTAACTAAACCCATTATTCTTTTCTTTAAAAGAAAACACAAGATGGATCAACAACAACTTTATATTCAAGGAATCAAAGAGAAATTAATTTGTGCACAAAAAAGGTATTCAATTTAATTCCAAGAATTATCAAAATCAATTGAAATCCAAAAGAGGCATCACACAATTCTAAAATTGGGAGAAATAAGATGAAGAATCATGGAAATTTTGTATATAAGCAAGCAAATCAACTAATCTTGCATTAATTGAAATACTAGGGGTAAATTGCTTACAATATTGAACCAAAAATTCATAAAATCAAGAATCAAGATTACAAAATTCAATAAAATTGAATTAAACATCCAACTCTTGATGCAATTTATTATTGATTCTAACAAAAATTACATGGAAATCAAAGACTAATCAAACCCTAATTATAAAGAAAAATCTAATTAATCAAATTCTCAAAGATTGGAAATGCCTAAGCCCAAGTTACCTCAAAAGATTAGCCTTCCATCTTCAATATTTCTGGAAAAATTGTTGAAGATCAAAAATTATAGAGAGAGGGTAGAGAAATTGGAATTTGGAGGGAATTGAGAGTAATTTTGGAGGGTATTGTGAATTGTATTGAATTGAAATTGTGAAATTAGGGGTTAATTGGGGGTATTTATAGGGAGAGATAGAGGAAATGGGCCAAAGTGTATTTCTAAGCCCATATCCAAGAAGAAAAGATGAAAATTGGAGTAATTTCGAAAGTTTGGATGTTAATTACAGAAATGCCACGAAAAAAATGGAAAAATATAAAATTGTGTTGGCTGGGATTCGAACTCGGGTGGCTAAGGGGCGCGCGGGCTGAGATCTCACCACGTGGCGCAAGGAGAATCGTCGGAATGTTGAAGACACGGATTGAGAGAAATATGTAGTAAATATTATGCGTGAAAGGAGACTCGAACCCGTGATCTCGAGGATAGGCGTGCGCGGCTGAGGGGTTGACACGTGTCAACCACTTCAATATTTACGAAAATGCCCCTTATGATTAATTTGCCCGTTCTCCTTCGTTTGAACTCCGATTTAGGTGATTTTTGTGTCGTTGGGTTCGTATCGGAGTCTACTTCATATTCTGCATAAAAATATAGAAATAGTGAAATTTTGCATAAAGAATGCGAGAATAGGCTATCTTTAAAGGGGTCATTATTTGTCCCAACAAACGCCTCTCAAACAAAAGTTCACCATAAGAGGATATATAAAACCCATCAGCTTGCCCTGCTTCTACAAGGCCACACTTTTCAAGTAAATAAGGATCATTATCCTGAGCATCGATAATCCTCTGCCTCAAAGTTGGTTGCACTGTTAATTGAGCTAACTGTGAGGTAACTGCCCCTACTGATACTGCAATCTCAGCTCTCTCAAAGTCTCAGTGTAATGGGGCCTCTCTGGTAATAAGTGTTGCTGAATGTAAAACTTTTCTACTAAGAGCATCAACTACCACATTCGCCTTACCTGGATGATACAATATCTCACAGTCATAATCTTTTACTAACTCGAGCCACCTTCGCTGTCTCATATTTAACTCCTTCTGAGTGAAGAAGTATTTCAGGCTCTTATGGTCAGTAAAGATTTGTATCTTTTCACCATACAAATAATGTCTCCAAATTTTAAGCAAAAACTACTGCTGCTAGCTCTAAGTCATGTGTAGGGTAGTTCTGCTCATGACTCTTCAACTTACGAGAGGCATAAGCAACCACCTTACCCTGTTGCATTAAAACACAACCCAATCCTTTCTTAGAAGCATCACTGTAAATCACAAAACTCCCAGATCCATCTAGCACTGTAAGAACCGATGCAGTAACAAGCTTTTGCTTAAGGTTTTGAAAACTACTCTCACATGTTAGGCTCCAAACAAAAGGAGTCCCCTTCCTGGTCAACTGAGTCAAGGGAGTAGCTATACGAGAGAAATTCTTCACAAACCTTCGATAATAACCTGCTAAACCCAGAAAACTACGAACCTCACTAATTTTAGAAGGTCAAGACCAACTGGTAATAGCTTCAATCTTTGCAGGATCCACATAAACTCCCTCACTAGATACCACATGACCAAGGAAAGCCACCTGCTTCAACCAGAATTCACACTTTAAGAACTTAGCATAAAGTTTATTGGCTCGAAGAGTCTTTAAAACTTTATGCAAATGTTCCTCATATTCAGCCTCTGTCTTGGAGTAAACCAAGATATCATCAATAAAGACTATTACAAAAGTGTTTAAGAAATCCTTAAACACCCTGTTCATCAGATCCATAAATACAGCAGGTGCATTTGTCAAACCAAAAGACATTACAATGAATTCATAATGTCCATACCTCGAACGAAAGGCAGTCTTAGGAATGTCACTGTCTCTAATCCTCAACTGATGATAACATGAGCGTAGATCAATCTTAGAGAATACAATGGCTCCTTGCAACTGATCAAACAAATCATCAATTTTGGGCAATGGATACCTGTTCTTGACTGTTACTTTATTAAGTTCCCTATAGTCAATGCAAAGACGCATCGACCCATACTTTTTCTTCACAAAAAGTACTGGTGCTCCCCAAGGCGACACACTAGGTTGAATAAAGCCTTTGTCTAGTAACTCTTGTAACTGTACCTTCAGTTCTTTCAATTCAGCTGGAGCCATTCTATACGGGGCTCTAGAAATGGGAGCGGTACCTGGCTCCAACTCAATAGCAAAATCGATCTCCCTGTGAGGCGAAAGTCCTGAAAGCTCTTCTGAAAACACATCGGGGTATTCTCTTACCAAAGGTTCTGATGTCAAAGAAATCTCAGCTTCCCTAGTATCCACCACACTGGCCAAAATACTCGAGGTACCCTGGTTGAGTAGTTTATTGGCTTTCATAGCTGAAATTACTTTAGGCAGTACCACAGTCCCTACTCCTTTAAATTTGAAACTATGCTCCGTAGGAGGGTTGAACACTACCTCCTTGCGAGAACAATCGATACTAGCATGATTAGCAGCTAACCAATCCATGCCTAAAATCACATCGAAATCACGCATATCCAGTACTAGTAAGGTTACATCCAACACACGAC
Organism: Cucumis hystrix; assembly: GCA_025688845.1. Lineage (NCBI taxonomy): Eukaryota > Viridiplantae > Streptophyta > Magnoliopsida > Cucurbitales > Cucurbitaceae > Cucumis > Cucumis hystrix. The sequence continues at coordinate 47,565 of JACWES010000030.1, forward strand.
TAGCTATCTCAATTTGACATGCTTTAATCTTTTCCTTTGACAACATAATTTCCTTAGATGGTGTAGACACTGACAAAACATATTCTAGGGGCTCCACTTCTAAACATGCATGTGTTACAAATATCGACGATATAAAAGAGTGAGAGGAACCAAAGTCAAACAAAGTTAAGGAAAAATGCCCCAACACTGGTAGCGTATATGTCACAATTGTGCCAGCTCTCTCAGCCTCAGATCTGCTAGTGGCAAAGACTTTGCCTTGCTGTGGTGCTCTCGTCCCCTGACTGCTTTGCCCAGTCTCAGTAGATCTCAAAGGACAACGATCACCTGTATGCCCCTCTTGCCTACACTTGAAGCAAATCCTAGTGTCAATTAAGCAGTGACCCAGATGGCGCTTTCCACATGTGTTGCACAACGGTTTTTCTCTCGCAGTTTCACCTGCCCCAATGGGATTCTGCTGAAAACAGCAAAAGTCTCCACCTGATCTCAAGTTCCTCTATGGAACTTCAACAGACTTCTGATCTGCTTTCCTCTTCTACCCAGATGATGTTCCCTTGTCAAAACTCTTTGACTGAACCTCACTCTTCTGAATACTCATGTCCACTGCTAGGGGCAGTGCTTCAGCCTGAGTAGATGGCTTAAGTGCTCGCTCAAAACCTCTGACAAATATTTCTGCTTTGGTCTGCTCATTATCAACTAGTTCAGGGACGAAACGTGACAGCATATCAAACTCCTGATCATACTCCTCTACCGTCATCTGCCCCTGCTTCAACTCCAAGAATTCCTGGCATTTTGCATCTCTAAGATTAGCGAAGAAAAACTTAGTATAAAAGCAATCTCGGAACTGATTCCAGGTGATCTGGTTCAAATTTCCACCCAACATACGGATTGTGGACCTCACCAGATAACACCCCTATCTCTGAGAAGAAAGACAGCACACTGAACCTTGTGCTCTTTTGGACACCTCATATAGTTAAAGATGGTTTCCACAGAGGACAACCACAACTTTGCTTTTGTCGGATCCGCCAATGACCCATCAAAAGTTTGAGGATCATACTTCCTAAAATCTCTCAAATGTTTAGCTTCAGCCGAGAGCTGATCTGGTACATTCTGTGGCTGTTGTACAGCCGGTCCCTGTGCAGGAGAAACTGCTGGTGCAGGAGGAACTACTGGTGCAGGATGATTCTGAGCCATAGCAGCAGCAATAAGCTCTGTGAATCTCTGCTCCTGGTGAGCAGACAGAGCAACCAGATCAGTTTGAGTAACAGGTGCAGCAGGGATATGCTGGTCAGCTTGGCCCTCAGCAGGTTGATGACGCCCTGCTCCTCTTCCTCGGCCTTAGCCTCTAAGACCACCCCTACGTGCACCTCTCCTTGACGGCATATTTCCTATTATCCACCAATATTCCTTTTAGTCTTAAACAACAAAGTACTTCATACAGTATAGTTCAACTTAGGCAAGGTCATGCTGATGAACCATACATATAAAGCATAAAAGCGTACCTGACGAGTGACGAAGGATCGTGTTAACCATAGGGACACAAAAACATAGACTTACATCATAAGTCAGTCTACAGAACCTAAAACTTAGGCTCTGATACCATTTGTAACGCCCCAGTCCCAGGATTCGAACCAGGATTTGGAATTCGGATCTCCGACATTCCCCTGCATCCCCTGCGACCTGGCGACATCATCCTTACTATCCTTAAAGGCTTATTAGAGTGAAAGTTATCCCCACAAACCAACACGAGTCCTTTCAGCATGCTTTGTCCTCACTCACATGCATCCTAAGAAAATTCCCATGACGTCATCCAACATAGAATTACTCCAAGCTAAGCACGCTTAACTTTGTAGTTCCTATGATCGAGCCACCGAAAAGGAAGGTGCACCTTGTTGGTATAGGTATTAACTTTTAATTCTTTTAAGTATTTCTTAACATTACTTTCATGTCCTCAGGATTCCTCTCATTCAGATGTGGTATTGGTTCATTCATGTCTCCCTCCTAATCTCGGGCGTTACAATAACATAATTTTTTTTTATATAGACAAAATATGATTTTATTTTACATTTAAAAAACACACAAATACATAGTCATTTAATGAAAAAAATTCATATCATCTAAAAATTAAACCATCTTGTAGGTGTTCGTTTACAATTTTAATATAATTAAATAAATACTTTGAATTTGTTGAAATTGAAAAATAAATTTCAATATGCAAGATAGATGGAAAAAATTAGTATATTAAAAAAAGTGAAATAAATTAAATCTTCTTGTAAATTGGTTTACAATTCTAATATATAATTAAATAATTAAATAAATACATAAATACTTTGTATTTGTTGAAATTGAAAGAAAAAATCAATATACTAGATAGAAGGAAAAAATTAGTGTATTAACAAAAGTGAAATTTAAACATACTTAAATTTTAAAGAATTTAAGAAAACTTTTTACCATTCAAAAAAATGAAAAATGTGAATAAAGAATGTTTTGTATTTGCTATTTAATTCACAGCCTAGAATCATTAAATACGTTGGGTACTGAATAGTTTTAATATTCAAATATGTTTCCAGCAGCACCAGTCGATAAAGAATGAACAACAAAAAAAACAAGACAGATAGATTGGATGACGGAAAAAGTTTACCTTGAATACATATTTTCGAACCGTTTTTAAAGATAGAATCGAAAGTTAACTATAAAAATCTATCAACAATTTCTTAAATATACATTATGGGCATGTAGAAAATAAACATATAAAAATATAATTTAAAATAAAAAAAATGAAAAAAGATAGAGATACATATTTTCAAAACTTATTAGAAACACTTATTTCGAAAATTCAAATTTACATGTATAAAATATACATATAAAGATATAGTTCAAAATAATAAAAAAGGAAAAAGATAAATAAACATATTTTCAAAACTTATTAGAAATACATTATTTCATAAAATCAATATTTTTAGAATCTAATTAAAATATATATATATATCATGAATTAATTAGTTACATAATTTCGAAATTTTATAAATTTATTAAAGATTAAGTTTTAGTTAATTGAGAATCTGAATTGAATATATTCCATTAATTTAGGGGAAAATTTGTTGCAATTTCAGCAAATAAATCCCAGATTTAGTTAGGATTTAACAAAATAATCGGGTTTTGTAAAATACACTGTATTTCCCAAATCTGGCCACCTTTCCCTGATCGGATCTATTAAATTACTCTATATACTTTGAACCTATAAAATATCCTTGAATCAGGGGCAAAGTCAAGAATAACATAGTCATAAATACATGCGTCCCCAATTTGCTAAAAATCTTATTCCTGCGGGTTTTCGCTATATTTCCAATCGTTACCTTCAAATTTGTCATTCCTACAAAATGTTAACTTTTGACCAAATGACCGTTTTGTTGGATAATCTCACTAACTCTAGTGGTTATGTGTTGTTGACCCATGAGCTTGTATGTACATTTAAAATCATTATAAATATGGGCTTTTAGATTTTTGAGAATTCAATGCTATCTGTAGTTTCTTGGCTCTAGAACATGTAATTGATCCTAGAGGCAACGCAAGGTTGTCCTGGGTCAGATCATCTTCTCCCCTTTTGAAGGATTCGTTCTCGAGTCCAGCTTGTTAACCGCATAAAAAAGAGTTAAGTCATTAACAGTAAAACTAGTACTCACACCATATTTACCTTTAAGATCAATCTGGTAGGCATTATCATTGATTTTTTTTTATCACTTGAAAAGGGCAATCGCCTTTTGGGTTTAACTTCGAGTCTTGTTGATGCGAAAATTGTTCTTGGACCCAAACCAAATCTCCCTCTTTAAATTTCATGGGTTTTCGATCTTGGTTGACCTTATCAAACTCCAACATTAATTCTTTTTTACGCTTAGCCAAATTCTCCCAACCTTTCTCTTTTTCTCAACTCTAAATTTAAATTCCAAATAGTTTTACCTTATTTTCCTATCAATTTCATTTTCTCTTGTCCTTAATTGACTAACTTTAGCAAATTTTAAAAATTAAAGAAATTTCGAGTTTCAAACCTGTTGTATCCAAACTCAATATAATAAATGGTAGAAAATTCTCCCAAGTTTTGGTATTATTACCTAGTAGAGTCGTAAACATAGAAACCATTGTCCTATTAACCAACTCAGTTTATCCACAAGTTTGAGGATGACAGATAATAGGGTAAATTAACTTAGTACCAAGTTTTTCCCAAAGTACTTTCCAAAAATGACTGAAGAATTTCACATCTCTGTTACTAACAATACTTCTAGAAGTGCCATGAAACCGATGAACTTCTAGGAGTGCCATGAAACTGATGAAGTGTTCAACGTGCTAGTTCAACGTGCATAACGATTTAGTTCTTTATAGTCTAAAAATTGCAACAATTTAATCACATGCACTAAATATGAAAAGAAGTACTAGTTTGGTCAGAATTGATGGTTCCATTGAATAGATAAGGATGTTTACATTGGTAAACTCAAATTCCGTTTCATAGACCATAAACCCTTTGCCACTCTTACGCATGGGTAAATTCAGATTCCATCTCAAAAAATATGTATAGATAATATTGATTAAGAGTACTCTATCATTACTCCTCTTATAAACTAAGATATCAGCATAATCTTTAACATCATAAAAATAGAAGGAAGGTATAAGCTTCTTGGTATCCGATGAGTGGTTGATTCTTACAATAATGAATAAAAGGCAAATTGCTTTTATGTATTCCATGATAAATTTTACTTGAAACATCCACAGAGCGATTTCCAACTTCTATTTTAGACAAACAAAGACTGCAGTAGCAGTGGTCGGGTTTCTATTGGTTTAATCTTATAATTAGAGATTCTTTTTACTGTAGAGATTTTATTAAAAGTTAAAAAGCAAAGACCATTTCTTGCATTTTAATTAACAATAAATTCAAAAAAAGTATCCTTGGAAGGACGATTTTTTGGGTCCTGAGATCAGCCTTCCTATTGAAGCTAATTAATTGTAAAGGTTTAATATGAAGGCTTCAAAAGTTGGATCTTTAAAGCTAATGAAAACCGCATTATGAGCAGCAAAAGAGAATTTTGACAAATAATTGGAGACATTCTATCACTTTTTTAGGGTCCTCATGCTGGCGGCAGTAATGGCACACATGGCAGCATCAGCCTCATCACCAGCAGCACAGGCAGCACGATTGGCAGCACTGGCATCCTCAAGAGCGGTACTTAGAGCAGCAAAATAGCCTGGGTGGTTGTTATATAACGTGTTGGCAGCTTCAAAATCATCGACAGCTCCAGTATGACTAATAGCAGCAATGCCAGTGGCAACGCAATCGGTCGCGGTATCGACAGCATCTGCAGCGTCAGCAGCGACAACAGCAGCAGCGTCAGCAGCATCAGCAGCAGCACGAGCAGCATTGGCCTTGTCGATGCAGAGGGCAGTATAAGCACGATCACGAGCACAAGAAGCACAAAAACGTGCAGTATTGGCAGCCCCGCGGGCTAAGCGAGCAGTTAAACGGGCATTAACAACGACAGAGGTTCTTCGAGTAGCGGCAGGAAAGTTGGGAGTATTTTCTGTGAGAACCTGCAAGCTCAAAATCTCAAACTACTAAAAATTCTCTGTAATACAATGAGTTTATAGAAGACAGCATTGCATGTGGGTATGGGTTTAGTTTTTTATATACGTGGGGGGATTGCCAGCATTGTTGTGGAGGACTGTGTTTGAGTTGCTTCCTTTAGGTGTTTGATGTACAGAATGTTTGCCCAAGGGATATTTGATGGAATCCGTAGGAAGAAATAGTAATTCGATATTATTGATAGAAATAACCGAAACACAATCTCCCGTTTTCCTCTCTCTCAAGGAATAACAGAAAAGATTCTGAAACTCAAAATCTAACTAACTCTCCCGCCCATTACAAACTTATTTATATTGCTACCCTTCCCTTCACTCACACGTGCCTCACCCTCACGTGTTATTTCTTATTTCCTCTCCTACTGTACTGATATAATATTGGTGGTCTATCATTACTCTCCTTCTCCAAATTCAACTTGTCCTCAAGGTGAAAATCTGGAAAACGCTGCTTCATATCCTCATATAACTCCCAAGTAGCCTCATGTTGTGGTAGACCTTTCCACTGCACCAGCACATCCCAACTTCCCGCTTTGTTTTTTAAGTATCCATAAACCTCTTCTGGAATGTCTTTCCATTCATGATTTTCAGTTAAACATGGAACATCATTTCTGTTCTCTTCGTGCTTCCCAAATACCTTCTTTAACTAAGATACATGAAATACCGGATGTATCGTAGAACTCTCTGGCAGTTCCAGCTTGTAAGCTATCGGTCCAATTTTAGCTATCACTCTGTACGACCCAAAGAATTTGGGAGAGAGTTTTTCATTTCTTTTTCTTCTCACAGACACCTGCCGATATGGTCTTATTTTCAACAACACCAAATCTCCTACTTAGTAATGAACTTCTCTTCTCTTCACATCCGCATACTTCTTCATTTTGTCTTGTGCAATTCTCAAGTGTTCTCGTAAAGCCCCTAGCACCACATCTCTCTCTTTCAACTGTTCATCTAATGTAGAATTAGTAGTGTCCCTCTCCCCATAGTATACTAAAGGAGGTGGCAAACACCCATACACAGCCTGAAACGGTGTGATTCCTAATGCACGCTGATATGTAGTGTTATACCAGTATTCCACCCAAGGAATCCATTTAACCCATTCTTTTGGCTTCTCCCCACAAAAGCAACGCAAGAAAGTCTCCACTCCACTGTTAACAACCTCTGTTTGCCCATCAGTTTGTGGATGATACGCCGTACTGTGGTTCAGGTTTGTTCCTGCCAAGCGAAACAATTCTCTCCAAAAGTGACTCAAGAACACCTTGTCTCTATCAGAGACTATAGATTTGGGATATCCATGTAACCGTATGATCTCCTTCACAAACACTTCAGACACAATTTTTGCTGTACATGGAATGTTTCATAGGAATGAAATGCCCATACTTACTGAATCGATCAACCACAACAAATATTACTTCATATCCTGCTGCCTTAGGTAACCCTTCCACAAAATCCATTGAAATATCCTCCCACACTCGATTCGGCACTTCTAAAGGCGTTAACAGACCAGCTGGTGATAGTGCCAAAGTTTTATTGCGCTGACAGATCATACACTCCTCGCAATATTTCTTCACCTCCTGCTTCATTCCTTCCCAATGTAACTCCGCAGCCATCCTCTTATATGTCCGCAAGAATCCCGAGTGACCTCCAAAGACCGAATCATGATAAGTATGTAAAATTGTTGGAATTAATCTGGACGTTTTAGATAACTCCATTCGACCTTTATACATCAACATGCCCTGTTTCATCGAATATTTACCATCTTTCTCTCTTCTATCTCATTTAATTTCTTCATAATATTCTTTAGCTTCTCATCTTGATCTACCACCGCTTTGATCACTTCTATATCAATCACATTGGGAGCTGTTAACTGATTCAATTTTACTGTTGCTGGTACTCTAGATAATGCGTCTGCTGCTTTGTTTTCCAATCCCGGTTTATAAACCACTTCAAATGAGTATCCAAGAAGTTTGGATATCCATTTTTGATACTGAGGTTGAATCACCCTTTGTTCCAAAAGAAACTTTAAGGATCGTTGATCAGTCTTGACTAAAAACTTCTTCCCCAATAAGTACGGAGGCCATCTTTGCACAGCCATTACTACTGCCATTAACTCCCTTTCATATACAGGTTTTACCCTATCTCTCATTGCCAACATATGGCTTTAATATGCAATCGGTCGTTTGTTTTGTACTAATACAGCTCCCAATCCATATCCAGAAGCATCAGTTTCTATTTCAAATGGCACACTGAAATCAGGCAGAGCCAATACCAGAAGTGTCATCATAGATTGCTTCAGCCTATTGAATGCTTCTTGAGTTTCTTCTGTCCACTTAAACCCCCCTATCTTCAATAATTGCGTCAAAGGAGCCGCAATTGTCCCATAATTCTAGACAAATTTACGATAATATCCAGTCAACCCAAGGAATCCTTGTACCTCCCTCACGTTAGCTGGAACTGGCCACTCCCTTATAGCCCTGATCTTTTCAGGATCCACTTCAACTCCATCTCTCGAAATAAATGTCCCAAGTAATCTACTCGAAACTGAGCAAAGCTGCATTTCTTCTTATTCGCATATAATCCATTCTTCCTTAGCACTTCCAATACTGCTCTCATATGAATCAAGTGATCTTTCAACCCTTTACTATAGATCAATATATCATCAAAAAACACTAAGACAAATTTTCGAAGATATGGTTTGAATATAGTATTCATCAATGATTGAAAAGTGGAGGGTGCGTTTGTCAACCCAAACGGCATCACCATAAACTCATAGTGACCCTCATGGGTTCTGAATGTTGTCTTTTCAATGTCATCTGTACACATCCTAATCTGATGGTATCCTGATTTAAATTCAATCTTAGTAAACATTGTAGCTCCATTCAACTCATCAAACAACTCCTCAATCACTGGGATTGGAAACTTATCAGATACGGTTACATTATTTAAAGCCCTGTAATCTACACAGAAACGCCAGCTTCCATCCTTTTTCCTCACCAGCAATACGGGACTGGAATATGGGCTCGTACTCGGCCTTATTACCCCTGATGCTAACATTTCTTCCACTAATCTCTCCATTTCTGTCTTTTGTTGATATGCATACCGATAAGGTCGTACGTTCACCGGCCTTGTGTGTGGCTCCACAATCTATCAATACAATGATTTCCCTTCCTTGCAATTTTCCTTTCACCTTCATGGTTCCCGGATTAGATAACCCTACTACTGAGTTTATCCACAGCTCCACCACAGTTTGCTACTCCTTGACAACTTCAACCGTATTCAATTCTTTCTGTTCTGCATTCTCTTCTTCAATGACCTCATATTCATCATTCTCTCCTATCACTACCAGCATACGCAATTCTCTCTGCTCTTTAGTTTTACACTTATGATCATGAGAATATTTCTCATTGCATCGAAAACATAGCCCCTTCTCGTTTCGCGATTGAAACTCGGCATCAGACAACCTTTTTGTTGGCCCTTCTTTTCGTACTTCTTCACCAGATGTACCTCTCAACGTGATCGTTCTCATCGACCAATTCATATTCCCCTTGTTGTCTCCAGAATTTCCAATCGTACTAGTTTTGTTACCACTTCCAGAACTACTCACTTTTCCTCTCGAATAACCAGGAAGATTTGCCTCTCTTCTAATGTCCTCTCTGTTTTCTACTTTCTGTGCAATTCTCATCATCTGTGATATCCCTTTAGGTTCACAGAAATCCATCTCCGCTTGTATCCATGGCTTCAATCCTGACATGAATGTCTCTTCTACCACTTTCTCGGGCAGATCTGATAAAGGTGCTACCCATTTATCAAACAAATTTCGATATTCCTCCACCGTGGTTGTCTGTTGTATGCGCAAAAATCAACCGTATAGTGAACCTTCCCTCGTCGATCGGAATCGGACTAACACTCTCTCCTTTAAATTTGCCCAATCAATAAATTTCTCTTGCTCTTCTTGAGACCGATACCAATTCAACGCATGTCCTTCGAAACTAATCGTCGCCACAGTCATTTTTTCGAATTCAGTAAGCTTATGGATTTGAAAATACCTTTCGGCGCGAAATAACCACGAATCTGGATCATCTCCATTGAAGATTGGCATCTCCACTTTCTTGAACTTGTTTCGATCATAGTTAGCATCCTCATTCGCTTTCTTCTCCACATTATTCGGTTCACTTTGGCGAACGGAAGATCCTTCGCCTTCGTTATTATTCTTCATCATAGTATTCTGCATTGATAATTCGGTAATCTTTTCATTCATCGTCGATCTCTCCTGGGCGGCTGACTCCATGAATCGTAACATCATTTGATTCTACCTCTCCATTCCTTTCGCCAGATCGTTCAACGTTCTCTCTATCGCCGGTAATTTGCCGATTTCTTTTTTGATTCCTTGAAGTTCTTGATCGTACGTTTCCATTTTTTCCTCTAATCTTGTCTGCACCATCTTGGCTTTTCCTTGCCCAGAATCGCACGCTCTGATACCAATTTGATGGAATCCGTAGGAAGAAATAGTAATTCGATATTATTGATAGAAATAACCGAAACACAATCTCCCGTTTTCCTCTCTCTCAAGGAATAACAGAAAAGATTCTGAAACTCAAAAACTAACTAACTCTCCCGCCCATTACAAACTTATTTATATTGCTACCCTTCCCTTCACTCACACGTGCCTCACCCTCACGTGTTATTTCTTATTTCCTCTCCTACTGTACTGATATAATATTGGTGGTCTATCAATATTCCAGCGGTGATCGGGGAGTTCCTCCTCCACTTGCCTTTCAGAGAGTGGTCGTTTCTTGTGGTTAGCTAGGACGTGTGCTATGTTATGAGATATTTGAGAGGAAATGAACAATAGTGTTTGGAGGTTGGGACAGGGACAAAGTCTTTTTCTAATTATTCTCTAGGTAACATATTAATTACTTAGTTGGAATCCCTTCTTTTAGAAGATGTGTTTTGATGGACATTTTTTTTTATTTGCCTTTATATTCTTTCATTTTTTTTTCTCAATGAAAGTTGTTGATCATGTATAGTGAAAGCAATTAACACCAACACGAGGCTTAAACCCGAGAATCGGGAGACAAATCACAATATTTTAGTTTTATTAGGTACAATTGAGGGAACTTAAATAGAATGCAAAGGGCAAAGAAAAAGAAAGATTTATGGTAAATTTTCCATAAATACAAATTCTAACACTATAAAAAAGTAATGATGGCATTCAGTTCATTATTTTTTGGCTAATGCAAAAGTACCTTTTTCCCCTCAGAATTCTTTGGTTCCTTTGTTGGACGTGCATCATCTTTAGACTTCGTGCCTGAATAGTCCACCTCAATGAAACTTTCTTTCGTCAAACTTGCATTCGTCTGAAATAATAATTGGAGTTAGTAATCAAAATGCGAAGTATTTTACATGATGTAAATACCCCACTTTACAACCATCATTTGTTTTCCCTCAGTATGCAACATACTAATTGTATATACCTCAGAATATTGATATATGACCTATAAAAATATGTGAACTAACATAAAATACCTCCACATTGCTTCCAAGGTGGATGCCCATTGTTTCTTTTTCAGGTTTCTTTATTGGGGGGACCCTTGCACTTGTTCTTTTATTCTCTTCCAACCTTGCACTTGTTCTTCTTTTATTCTCCCTCTTATCTTTTCCCATCGCTGAATGAAAAAAAATGTTACACTAAACTAATAGCACTACATCAAAACCCAACCAATACCATAAGGAAGATACAATTGTTATTTATTTATATTAAATAAAGTGAAAAATGGGGGAGCATGCCAAATAAAGAGAAATCAGTTACAAACATATATAGTATGATAGGGTTGATATTAGATAAATATTAGGGGTATATTAGTAATTAGGTTAATAGTGGTACGAGAAAATCTCTGTTTCTTCAATGCCTTCCATTTGCTCTTTGTTGGGCGAATTTTGAACACGAAACTTCTCAGTGATATAATGAAAATAAATGGATACAACTCCTAGAGAGAATGAAAATAAAGAAACAAAACAAAATAAAATAATCTAGCAGCAAATACAAACATATTGGAATTGTTGAATTTTAATTGGGTATTTCGAATTCACTGTATGCAAAAGTTGTGGATGAAAGAAAAAAGAAGAGTGGAAGGGATAAGGAGTGTAAGACATTAGAAAGGGGGAAGATTATTTTCTCATGAAAACTAGGAACCCTTCATCCACTTTCTCTGTATTAGCTTTTAAGGTCTCCCTGTTTCTTATAAAAATGACTTCAAATTCATGAAAAGCCTTCGGTTATTTGTTATTATAAAAGTCATTATCCAAAATTCTATTTCATTCTCAAGGAATGTTTTGACTCTTGATTGAACGTGAGATTTTTTGTTTGGATTTCAAGGTTTAGTTGAAGTTTACAAATGGGTTCTGGAGATCTCCTCTATCCCAGTTTCATATTTGAAGGTTCCGATTGTTCGTAGTTGATCTTAAGAGAAACTTCTCCAAATCATCCCTTCGTATATTTAGATTCATATGATCCTATAGATGATGCATCATTCTGGACAATGCCCAAATCAAAAGTAAAATTATATGCTCCACACAAAATCAAAAGTAACACGGAAAATCAAAGAGTAAAATCCATCTAGTTCATCAATTTCCAATACAAAGCTAAGAAAAGAATAAACTGCACAAACAAACAACAAATTACTCATGAAACCCTAATTTGAAATGCCTTAAATATAAAGTTCAAAACCACAACATACCTGCGAAACCACATCATACCTGTGAAACCAGAGGAACAATAAGGTACCGAAATTGGAGATGGAGATGCTGCAACGGTGGGGAAGAGGACTCAGAACGAAGACGGTGACTTCAAATGGATGATTTTTGGTATTATTTTTTTTAAGTTAGTTTTAAGACAAATAGACAGCAAAAGTCGAAAATACCCTCACACGGAAATTTACTTTATTTTTCTTTACCCATCTTCTCTCATCTCTATAACTTCTCTATAATTTCTTCTCTCAACTTCTATGGTCATTTCTTAGAATTTTTAATCTCTTCAACAAAGTCTCTTGCTATTTTGGGAAGAGTTTAATTTTATTATTGTAATCCTCTTAGTTTTTAACGTTTTCTTACTCAAATGTTTAAATCTTGAATGTATAATCCAAAATCAATTTTATAATTGTTGTAAGTGATTTAGGATTTGTTTAATACATATTTAGCAAGTTTTTTGTTTTTTTGTTTTCATCTTGCAAACATCTCGCAACTTCAAATTGTTCAATCTCAAATCAATCATGTAATTTTATGTGATTTATGGTGATTTTACACATATTTTAGGAAGTTTTTAGCTACTGTTTCTAATCTCGCAAATATCTGGCATACATCTCACAAATATTTTTTTAATCTACAACCTCATTTTTAAAAAGTAATCCCAAGAACCTAAATTCTCGAGAGTTGTCTCGAGATCACGTAAAATTAAAAAGAACCTAAAATTTTTAAAAAATCTCGTTGGAAAGTTGCCTCGATATTCTCCAGGATCAACATAATTTTGGTTAATCCCGGAGAGGCTCGGGCCACCAAGCACCAAGATCATGGTGTTGGTGATGGTATTTGCTAAGTGAGGCCATGATCCCGGTGCTTTGGTGACCCAAGATTCTCAGGGGTCAACATAATTTTTATCCATCCTGAAAAAGCTCGAGCCAACAAAGCATCCTGGTGTTGGTGATAGTTTCGCTTAGTACAACCATTATCTCGGTGCTTTTGATGCCTAAGATTCACCAAGATCAACAAAAACAAAAACAACGATCTTGGTGAGGATCTCGGCCGAGATGGACCGAGATATTATGTTGAAACGTTTTTTCAAAATTTGAATAAAAAAACAATTTTACGAGTTACTTCTCAAAATGTGCTACTTCTCAAAATTTTCCATAAATTTTCCTTTTCTCAATATAGAAAGTTATGTTTCAACGAACCTTTACAAAATAACATTTATGTTTTCAATGATCAATGGAACAAACAAATAAATGTCTTATTAAGTATTATAAGTTGCTAATGCAAGTATAGTTCAATGGATAAGACATCAATTATGATTGAATCATCCATTCTTACAACGTTGGACTAATCAAAATACGAAGATGTTGTAAATACATCTTTCCGTTCTCTTTTGAATGAACTACATGATTGATATTACATTTATCGATGGTGTTTCTTAGTGAAAAGGTTAGGTAATTGTGGAACGTCATCATGGCTCATATTATTATTATTATTTTGTTGGTTAAAATTCTATTTTGGTCTCTAAAATTTGTATTTTGTTCTATTTGGTTCTTAAATTTTTAAAAACATCTATCTTGGTCTCGAACTTTTGAAAAAAGCTTACTTTAGTCCATGTCGTTACATTCCGTTAACTCTTTAACATAATGATGATATACGGCTTCTATATTTGGATTATTAAATTCTAGATTATTCATCATATTAATTAAAGTGATAAATAACCAAGAAATCTTACTAATTTATTATATAAATATTTGATGAGAAACACATTCAATGCAATTGAATCAAATAAACCCAAATTAAAACCGTACCTTTGAAAGATGAATTCACTGCAATCAAACTCCTACCTGAAGAAACCCTCTTCAAAGTCAAAGATAAGTTCAAGTACCTCCACATCGGATGCGTTCAAGTCGCCTTGAAGCCCCTCTTCAGATAAGGTCTAGACGTACCAGTCTACCTTGCTCTAAGAGACAAGAGGCAGCTCCGGTTCACTCCCTCTCTTTTAGGGATTGTTCAGTCAAATCTGGAGCAAGGACCAGTCTACTTCAACTGCAAACCTGGTATAACTATCTCCCTTTAAGATCAAAACATCATGGACTCCCTAAGCCTTGATGTTCATTCGCAAGGACTTGAACTGAAGGATGGTTCACTTCCTTTTGCTGTCTCATACCGCATCTACTTCAAACTGATGCACACCAACCTTTCTCCTAAAGCCTTAGGTATTTCCCCCAAAGGCTACACCATGCTTATGGAAGTAAATCTGGAAAAATCTTCCATAACCATTCCAAAGACCCTCCAGTGGGCAGATCTGACAAAGGATCCCATCTGGAAGCTACAAGGAGAAACAGCCCCAGTCAGCAGAACCAGTACCGAGGCGTCAATTACCGAGTTTCCCGATGGAAACGTCGAAGTTCAATTCAACTCCGGAACCTCATATCCGAAGATCAGTGAGATCATGAGCAGTCGTCCTAGCACGTCTTCTGTTGCAAGGACAGAAACCTCTCTCCCTGATTACCTGACAAGATCAGAGTCAATTCGTGCATCGGTAGATTTCTCTCGCACAATCCCCGATGTTCACTACAGAAAAGAAAAAGGATCACTTTCTCCTACCCAGTCTGATATGGAAAGGAGAACCGAGCCGATCTACAACCAGATCAACGTCATCACTGCAGATCCAGACGACGTTGCTCGTTTTCAAGAACACTACAGCAGGTATATAGACTTATGGCTTGCTGCTCCAGAAGCAACAAGGAAACCTGTTCTTTCAATGCCAATCTTCATCAATAGATTGAAACAAAGCGGGCGGACCAGAAATGAAGAGCTCGTCAAACAATACCGAGCACAAGGCCACATTGCGGTTATCTCCGGGTCAAATGTCTACGTTACCACCAAAGGTAAAGAAATAGCTTCTAACTACCCTCCAGAAGAAGAAGCCTATTTCCCCCATCCAGTGGTCCCTGCCATCAAGATAGTCTCATCTCCCTATAAGACCATCGACGAAGACAAGGTTCAAAAGGTTGGAGTTCGCGAGATCAAGAACATCCAACATCAGCTCAACTACACCAAAAAGGTGCTTTCTATGGTATCCAAAGCGGTAGAAAGGATAGAGAATCCGGTTCTCCAGATCAAGATCAAGAACCCAGAGATTCCTCAAGCTGACCCAAATCAACTGATCTCCCAGCCCAACAGCTTCAACATCGGTAAGCTCAAAGACGACAATTCAGACTATTTGGCTGAAATCAACAAGCGCCTAACAGCTATTACAATCAACAAGGAAGCAAAGACCTCGACAAGCAAGGTTGAGAATCAGAAAGGAATCAACGTGATTACCAAGGATTCCTCTCAGGCTTCTAGTTCAAAGATACTCCCTGTATCTCAATGGGTAGACATGAAGAATCACTACCCTCGACCGTCACCTCCAGATCTAGGATGGGATGACCTTCATCATGAGAAACATACTTACGACGGTATGTCTCTGGTCACTTGGAATATCGATGGATATTCTGAAGCTCAAATGATGAATACCTTTCAAGAGATGTTGTTAGCAGCCTCAGCCTACAGCGCCAGGAAGACAACTCTTGAAACAGCCCAGATTCTAGTCTCAGGTTTCACAGGAAACCTAAGGAGCTGGTGGCACAACCAACTGATGGAGCAGAAAAGGTACCGCATCCTAACTGCTACACGAACAGTTGTCAAGACGGAGAACACCTCTGCCCCTATCCAGGTCGAAAAACAGGATATGGTCAATCAATTGGTCTACGCAATGACGAAGCAGTTCATTGGCAGCACCCAAATCCATTTCAATCTTGCAATGTAGTCCCTTCTTGGATTACGTTGTCACAAGATGAGTCAATACAAGTGGTATAAAGATACTTTCTTAGCGCGTCTTTATACTCTTACAACCTGCGGAGCCGACATCTGGAAGCAGAAGTTCGTCGAAGGACTGCCGCATTATATTTCTCAAAAGTTCTATCAAACAGTGGCGACTAATTCAGTTACCAAGCAAATCGACTGGTCTGAATTAACCTATGGAGATATCTCAGCCACAGTTCAATCGATATGCATTAATCTCTACATGGAGAATAAGCATACCACCAAGGTGATCAAGGACTCTGACTACAGGAAAGAGCTAGGCACCTTCTGCAAGCAGTACGGCCTCGACAAAGGACCAAAGGAAGAACTGAAGAAAAAGAAACGATCTTCCTCCAAGCTACTCTTTAGCAGAAGCAAAGCTAAAGATCCCAAATTTCCTCTAAGGAAGAGGAAATACTACAACAAGTTCAAGAGCAAACGACGTTATGCTGCAAAAACCAACGTCTGTTTCAAATGCAACAGGAAAGGTCACTTTGCCAACAGTTGTCCTCTAAAGGATAAAATCAATTCTCTGACCATGGACGAAGAAACTAGACAGTCTCTTCTCTACGCCATCAGATCAGAAGACGACACCTCTTCTCAAACCGAGTCCTCCTCAGACGAAGAAGGTATCAACGTTCTCATCGACGAAGGATCTTCGAGTGAAGATGCCTTCTATTCCCAAAGCGACTCAAGCAACGAAGACGGAGCAATTCCCTGCAAGGAAAGGTGTGCTGGAAAATGTTCTGGTCATATCAATGTCATCACGAAAGATCAAGAACGTCTTTTTGATCTTATCGAGGAATTACCTGACGCGTCTTCCAAGCAAACCTGCCTCCTCAAGCTAAGGCAGAGCATTGAGGAACACAACCCTCAGAAGACGATTCAAAGTCCGATCATCTACTCGTTTTAAGACATCCTGAATCGAATCAAAGGCGAGACGAAGAAGCCTATCCAAATTGAAGACCTTAACCACGAAGTAAAGGTTATCAAATTGGAAGTTGCAGACAACAGGTAACGCCTCACCCTTCTCGAAGAAGCCTTCCAAGCATTCCGAGAAGCCTCAAGCCTAAAGGAAGTTCTGGGAACCTCCTCTTCCAATCCTGAAAGACAAATATCAGGAAAGGCGCTGATGATTGAAGAACCAGTTGAAGTTGGAGTCATCAACTACATCAGCAAATCTCAAAGTCAAAAGTGGATAACGAGGATAGTCTTCAAGGTAAAAGACTTTCTTCTCGAAGCAATTGCCCTCGTTGACTCAGGAGCAGATCAAAATGTCATTCAAGAAGGCCTCATTCCTTCTAAGTATTTTGAAAAGACAAAGGAGTCTCTGAGTGGAGCCAACGACGGTCCGCTCAACATCCAGTTCAAGCTTTCCAAGGTGCACATTTGCAAGGGAAATGTGTGTCTCATCAACACATTCATTTTGGTTAAGAACCTTAATGAAGGGATCATTTTAGGAACACCATTCCTAACCCAGATATATCCTTTCCATGTCTCCAGCAAGGGTATAGTCTCAACCAAGTTCGACAAGGAGATTACTTTCGAGTTTATTAATCCGATAACTCCTAAGTACATCAACAGCGTTGAAGAAGAAATTCATCAATACATCAACCGCATCGCCAGGAAGGAAAAACAGATTGAGTTCCTTCAAGACGAGGTCAAAGCCAGCAAGGTGGCTTCCCAGGTCAACAAGCCATCAGTTCAACTCAAAATCCGAAGCTTCCAACAGAAGCTTGAAAGGGATGTTTGTTCAACCCTTCCAAATGCGTTTTGGAACAGGAAGAAGCATATGGTGACCCTACCATATGTTGACGAATTCAAGGAAGCTCAAATCCCTACCAAGGCTCGGCCCATTCAGATGAACAAGGATTTAGTCAAAGTCTGCTCCGAAGAAATAGCAGATCTTCTCAACAAAGGACTCATAAGCCCATCCAAAAGCCCGTGGTCTTGCACGACCTTTTACGTCAACAAGTAGGCCGAACAAGAACGTGGAGTTCCAAGGCTTGTTATCAACTACAAGCCTCTCAACAAAGCCCTCAAGTTGATTAGGTACCCAATTCCTAATCGCCAAGACTTGCTGAAGCGGATCACTTTAGCAAAGATCTTCTCCAAGTTCGACATGAAGTCAGGATTTTGGCAAATCCAGATTCATCCAGTCGACCGTTACAAGACGGCCTTCAATGTTCCATTTGGTTAGTACGAATGGAATGTCATGCCTTTCGGACTGAAGAATGCACCGTTCGAATTCCAAAGGATAATGAAATAGATCTTCAACCAATATCAAGAGTTCACGATCGTCTACATTGATGATGTCTTGGTATTTTCAAGTTCAGTGGATCAACATTTCAGGCATCTGCAGGTATTCCTGAATGTCATCAAGTCCAATGGTCTTGTGGTATCCCAACCAAAGATCAAGTTGTTTCAAACAAGGATTAGATTTCTTGGCTATGACATCAATCACGGAATCATCAAGCCCATTCAACGCTCTCTGGATTTCGTGGACAAATTTCCAGATGTGCTACAAGACAAAACGCAGCTACAACGTTTCTTGGGTTGCGTCAACTACATTGGTGATTTCATCCGAGATCTCCGCTCAATCTGTCTGACACTCTAGGACAGACTGAAGAAATCTCCAAAACCGTGGACGGACTAGCATACCCGGGCGGTTCAATCAATCAAGTCTTTGGCCAAAAGCATCCCATGCTTATCCTTGGTGGATGAACAGGCCAAACTCATCATTGACACGGATGCCTCCGATATCGGTTACGGCGGCATTCTCAAGCAGGAACTTAACGGTAAAATCTATGTTGTCCGTTACCATTCCGGAGTCTGGAATAGTGCACAGAAGAACTATTCCACCGTCAAGAAGGAAGTATTAGCAATAGTACTTAACGTCCAAAAGTTCCAAGGCGATCTTATCAATAAGGAGTTCGTCATCAGGACCGATTCAAAGGCGTCCAAGTTTATCTTCGAGAAAGACGTCAAGAATCTTATCTCCAAGCAGATCTTTGCCAGGTGGCAGGCGATCTTATCCTGTTTCGATTTCAAGATCGTGCCTATAAAAGGCAGCGAGAATTCATTAGCTGATTACCTCTCAAGGGAGCACCTCTTGAGTAACCCACAATCAGCCTCTCATGCAACCTCCTCCCGGCCGGCAACGGCCACCATCGCGACCACCGCAGCAACATAATAGTTCTCAAAACTATTCTCTTCAATCAGTAGCTTCCTCCTCAGGAACTACTCCTCCCTCTAAGGGAAATCAACCCTTAGGTCAATCATCTGCACCAGCTCCAATGAGTGCAGACAATTACGCTATGGACTTGCAGTTTCAGCAAATATCAAGGAGTCGTCAAGGTTCCTCTCCAAGGAATTTGACAATTCAAACAGACCCTTCTGGTCTTCCCCCTTTTCCTTCAACCACGTTGTTACGCCCTACTGGTGTATCAACTCCAAACAAGCGTGCTGCTTCTCCAGCCTCTTCTTCCTCAAGATCTTCAATTCCGAGGAATCCTTCCTCGTTCTCTCAAGTAGTTAGGCCCAGGGTTTTCCAGCCTCCAAGGTTATTTCACCAAAACCACAATGGTGGATTTAACCATTGAAACAGAGTTCGATGGACCTTCTGTCCAAGAAGTCTGTAATCAAATATTTCCTCATGGCTTCAATTTCCTGCCAGAGGATCTGTCCAAAACCCGGACCTTCTATGAGTACATTTTGGTCAACTCCAATTCCGCCGAAATTACTCATATTCCAGACAAGAATGATCCTTCCAAGATCATTTACTCCAAGCTGAGAATTTTCTGAGTCCTCACTCCATCTTCCTGGAAACAGGGGATGTTTGTAGGTAAGAAATTCTTCCGTCCCTTCAAACCAACATCTTACAATTACCGTGTCTACACAAAGGCATGGTACTTTGTATTTTGGCTTCAACCTTTCAACCACTCTTGGTTTGTGACATTCTGTAAGCAAGCTTACAAAATGCACTTCCCTAATTGGTTTCAAAATTGGTGGATGTATTTTGGACTCTCCGAGGAAATCTTCCCCGTTGAAGTTCAACGTTCATACCATCTCTTCCAACAAAGTATCTACTCGTCTCCCCATTCAAAGACGTTTAGATTTGCTTTGTATTTCCAAATACCGTGGATCTTTTGCTGGAATTTCCAGCTAGGACCTTCAGGTAACTTCAAGTCCCTGAGTAAATCTCTCAGAATCAAGTGGTGGGAAAAGTTCAATTTTTCATACCTGGAAGTCAACAAGATGAAGGATTGGTTCAAAGCCAATGTTCATCTTCAGGACATGACAAGGCAAGAAGATGAGAGCTTCCTCCTTGCGAAGAATGCCGTTATGTCCTCATTAGCCGGAGCAGGATCCCAAGCAGAGTTCAACTCCGTCGTCAACACAGTTGCTGTTCATTTTCTGGATTCAGAAGACGTCCAAGATGAAGCAACTTCTCCATCTTCAGTCAATGATGTCGAAGACGAAGGCATAGACACCTTCGATCCCTATGAAGGATACGACATCAACGACCCATTTCTGGATTCACAACCAATGTGAATTCATTAATCTCAATTATTTAATTTTGATCAAGTGTTTTTAGTTTTTAGTTTTAATTAATGTAAAATTTTGTAAATTAATTTGTTTAAATTTCTTGCATTTATTTAGATAAGATCATTGTATTCCGATCTTATCGTCGCTTTAACAGTCTGCTAAAATTATGGATTTCACTAAAGAACATTTGAAAGAGAAGACTCCATGCCGGAGATGGCATACTTCTGATGAGGAATCACCGACCTCAGGCGGCGCGGCTAGCGAGAATGGACTGACTCTGTGCAAGAAAAGATTCCTATATCTCACACGGCAGAAATCATGTTTGAAGGCTGGGTGCTCCTGAGTGGCAGCAAGGCGAGGTAGCCGAAGTAAGACCACGTGTGTTGAGCCGTTTAAGCCTAAGAGCATGGTAAATGCCCATACGATCGATATTAGGGAATCAACAGTCCAAGCCAATCAGAAGACAGTCGGGTGATGTCATTATCTTCTCCAACAAGTTTTCAGAAGGAAGAATCCAAGACTAGCAGACATATCCAACCTATGTTTAATCGCTTTCCTTTACTACTTTCCGCTGTAAATTTTATTTTGCTTTCGATAAGAATTAGTGGGGCCTGTCCCACCAATCTTATCCTTTACTTTTCATGCAAAGACTTTCAGAAAAAGCCAAGCAAGGGTCATGTCTTGTCGGCCATTCTTAAAAGTTGAATTGTAATTATTGTTGGTTACACTGTGTAGACAATAATGGAATTAATAATTGGACCCCACGGTGCAATTATTGATTTGCATTATAAATAGCAGTGCAATCGACCCGTCAATGGTAAAAATAAATCTGAGATATTTGTGTTAACATCCATGACAAGGCAAAATAAAAATATGTACAACACATGTATAAAATAAACTCTACGAAATTGCAGATAAATATTATCACAATGAACCAAACTTCCTAAAAAAATGAATAATAAAGAATTGGAAGGAAGAGAAAGCACCGTAATGAATCACAAAATATCCCAAACTTGAGACATTAAAAGTTTTTGTATGTGGATGAATTGCATCTACGACCTCAATTGAGAAAGTGAAGTAGAATGACAATGTTCCAAAATGGCGACGATCAAAATCTTGAAGGCAATTACTTTTTTTAGTTCTCTAATAAAAATCAATTTATCATTTAGTCTTTAATTAAAATTAAAATCTTAAATTATTAATAGCGATTATCTTATTTGGCAACTTAGCCATCCAAATATAGAAGTCACCTCATAATTCCATTAGAGAGTTAAACCAAGAATTTTAATGGCACAAAAGCATTCACAATAAACAAATTTATATATATAATGTTATAATCTATTATATAAATCAAACAGTATAAGAACTAAAAATTGTAAGAAATAAAATTACACAAAAAAAGTAATAAGATAACGTTAAATGGGTTTCAACACAAAACCACACGAACATTTTGTATAATATAATGCATTTACTGGTATATATTATTCACTATTATTTATATTTTATAAAAAAAAAATACAAAAACTAATCATTTAAGAGGACATATGCCATGTGGCTCCTAGGTGGATTCTCCACTGCGTAGGTTCTCTATCACATCTAACATTCTTATTTTTCTCTCAAAAATCTCGTGCATTAGTTTTTTTTCTCTTTTAAGAAATTCAATTTCAAAACTTTTAATTTAGGAGATAGTTCATGATATGTAAGTTGTAGAATAAAGTAGAACGTGTGTATATGTTTTATGTTTTTATAATTTTTTTTTCTTTGAACATTATTTTTTTAGTTTGTTAAAGGGATTCTAGATAGAGTTTTTTTTTTTTAAAAAAAAAACATACACTTCATAAAAAAACCCACTAAAAGATAAATTTTATTACACTTATTTTTGTATGAAGTGCTAATATTTTGTCAATTTTCTTTTTAGATATATTTATTTTGTTTTCCTTAGTTTTTTATTTGGGTAGTTTGGATTATAATTACATATATTTTTGTTTATTAGATTTGTTTTTAAATAAGTGGAAGAGTAAAATGAAGCTTCACTGTCCCCTGGGATTGGCTTTGGGCCTTTCCTGCACAGCTTAGGTGGAAGGCGAAGAAGGCCCCCTTCGGGGGGGCCCGAGCCATCAGTGAGATACCACTCTGGAAGAGCTAGAATTCTAACCTTGTGTCAAGACCTACGGGCCAAGGGACAGTCTCAGGTAGACAGTTTCTATGGGGCGTAGGCCTCCCAAAAGGTAACGGAGGCGTGCAAAGGTTTCCTCGGGCCAGACGGAGATTGGCCCTCGTGTGCAAAGGCAGAAGGGAAAGTCTCAATTTATAGATTTTTTAATGGTAGAAGATTATTTAAAGATTTTTCTAAAAAAAATATAACAAATCGTCAAAATATTTACATCCTATAAAACAATTATAAAAAGGGAAAAAGCTCATTGGTCTACAATAGAAAATACAAAAAATGTCTCAATCAACATAGGATTAATCGGCCTCACGCGCTTATAACTTTCTTCTAAATGGTCATGATACACGATCGTGTAAATAATAGTAAACGATCGTTTAGATCATATCCATACGATTCTGTAGTTTTTTTTTAAACGACGAAAAAATGATTTCAAATCTAAATGATCGTGTTGACAATGGTAAATGATCATTGAGATCATATCCACCCAATCATTAGTTCTTTTTAAACTATGAAAAAATGGCTTCAAATCTAAATGATTATGTTGACAATGATAAACGATCGTTTAGATCATATCTACACATGATCGTGCAATTTTTTTTAAACGATAGAAAAATAGCTTCAAATCTAAACGATCCTATTGATAATGGTAAACGGTGATTTAGATCACGTCACAAAGGTATTTAAACGATCTTGATATTCTTGAATATGAGAAAAATGAAGTAGCTTCAAAGAATCTTGTCGGAAAATGATGAAGATAAAAGGAGATTTAAACATAAGATTAAATCGTTAAAAAAATATAAGAAAAAAAATATGGGAGAGGAGTTGAAGAAATATGGAAGAGAAGCTGAATAAATCACAGAGAAGAAGAAGAAAGAGAACTGACAAATTGTATCGGCAATATACAATGACAAATCTAGAATTTTTGAAAAATGTTGTACCTGCTCATGGATTTTTGCTTTTTTGTTCATGGGCCATAACTATTTTTCTGGTTTGTTACTTTTATAAAAATTAACCATTATTTAATCCCTTGACCATTTTCTCAAATAGTTTTGGACATTTTTTAAAGCTAAATTATAAAAAAAAAAAAATGATTCTCAACGTTGTATTTTGGGTAAAAAATACTCCTAAACTTTCAAAAGTTTAAAAAATACTTTCAAACTTTCGAAATGGTTCAAAAATAAACTTACAGATAGTCTTTGATGGAAACTGTTAAAGTTTTGTTTAAAAAATATTCCCGAACTATTAAAAAGTTTAGAAAATAACTTTAAACTTAAAAATAAAATAAAAGCTACGGCCACAATCAATATATAAACTAAAACTATTAATATCCGTTGAAAAAATAACTTTAAATTAAAAATGTTTGTACCTTTAGTATAGTCATAAACTTATTTAAAGTGGTTAGGTTTTATAGAATTGACAATATTTGTTTTATGGTTTTAGATATCATAATTGTCATTGTATTGTTGTTTTGAAAAGATGATGGGCTACAAAAATATTCATTTTGCAAGATACTTTTTGTATTGATGGTTATTTTTTTTGTTTCTCCTATCGACATTTTCCTTTATTCAGTGCTTGTTGGCATGAAAGTTAAGCGTTGTACAAATTTAAAGGACGCTTAGTCCTTCGGTTAGGGTTGGTCATTTAGTTTGTCTTAAGAGCAATATTTGTATTATCTTGTTGTAACTGTTTGGTTTTGTGATAGAAAAAGAGAATGTTACGTGTATTGGAAACATACTTTATTCTCCTTACTATTGTGCATTGTGATTCACTGAGAATTAGTTCTCTAAGCTTAGAGGGAGCCTAAGTCATTCGAACAAATGAAATTTTGTTGAGCGGAAAGTTGTACAACAATGCGAGAGAGAGTCTCACAAAAGTAAGACGAGCTCAAGTTCTTCTGAGAGGAAATTTTTTATTTTAGGGGAGCCTAAGACAATCTTCACTAAAAAGTAAATACACAAGTGAAGAAACTTGGAAGTAGAAGTAGTATATACATCCTTAATTAAAAAAAAAATTGTTATCAAACAAGACCAATATAATTTTTTTTAATTAATTAATTATTTTTGAACTCAGTAAAAATTTAAATAAATTTATCACTAATGCTAGAGATATTTTTAATTTAGAATTATTTTTACAGCGAAAAATTAATGATTTCGGTTCCTATACTAATTGTGATAGTAGTTTTTTCTTTTAATTTTTTTTAAGTCCAATGGTATTTTTGAAATAAAATTTTAACACTTCTCATAAAAAAAAATTTAAAAACTATTTAAAAACCATTTTTAAAATTTGAAGATAGGTTTGAAACTTTGAAGAATTTAGAGGTAAATTAAAGGGATATTTTTTATAATTTAGTTTTTTTTTAAAACCAATATTCTAATTTGGCCATTTTGATTTTTGATTTATTTAAAGTACTTTTCGTGGCAGCAAAAATTGGAAGATTGGGTACTGAAAAAACGACGGTAGATGACGGAAGAAATGGGCAGTCCCCAAACCCAAACATTTCCGATTTGTACACTCTCCTCTCAACATTTTTTCTCATCAATCAAACATGGCTTCAACTTCGAAGACGGTCCCTTCCGCTTCTTCCATTGTTAAACCTAACCTCTCTTCCTCTCTATTTACTCACTCTCCTACCATTCCATCATCAAATCCCCAATATTCATCTGCAGTTCATCCCAAATCCTTAAATGTATCACCCCAAAATTTTCATACACCCATTTCGTTTCAACAGCAGCTTTCAATGTTCCTACACAATTGCAAGACAGGTAACATTACTGCAACTCAAGCCTTCCAATTCTTTCACCTGATGATGTGTTCAAATCCTACCCCTCCCTTATCTTCTTTCACTCGTTTACTTTCTGGACTTACTAAGATTAAGCATTACTCTCAAGTATTTTACCTCTATAATCAAATGCGTCTATCTGGGCTTTCACCTGAACTTTCACCTGATTGCTGCACTCTGAATATATTGTTGAATTGCCTTTGTAATGTGAATCGGGTTGGAGAAGGTCTTGCGGTCATGGCAGGGATTTTAAGGAGAGGTTACATTCCTGATATAGTCACATATACCACCTTAGTTAAGGGCTTGTGTATGGAGCGTAGGATTAGTAAAGCCGCACTCTTATTTACAAGAATGCAAATGTTAGGTTGTACGCCTAATGCGATTACTTATGGGAATTTAATCAAGGGGCTTTGTCAAACAGAAATATTAACGTCGCACTTAAGTTGCATCAGGAAATGCTCAATGACAGTAGTTGATATGGGATTAATTTTAAGCCTATTGTTATTTCCTACAGTATCATCACAGATGCACTTTGTAAGGATAGACGGGAAGACGAGGCAAGAGAACTTTTCGAGGAAATGAAAGTTCAAGGAATGATCCCCAGTGTCATTTCATATACCTCTTTGATTCATGGATTTTGTTGTGGTGGAAAGTGGGAGGAGGCTAAACGTTTGTTCAATGAGATGGTGAACCAAGGTGTTCAACCAAACGTGGTCACATTTAATGTGTTGATTGATGTGCTTTGCGAGGAAGGAAAGGTATCGAGGCTAAGGATTTGCTAGAGGTAATGATTCAAAGAGGCAATGTTCCTAATTTGCTTACTTATAATTCATTGATTGAGGGGTTTTGTTTGGTTGGTGATCTTAATAGTGCGAGGGAATTATTTGTTAGCATGCCAAGTAAGGGATGTGAACCTGATGTGATTTGCTACACTGTGCTGATTAATGGGTATTGTAAAACCGAAGAAGCAATGAAGATTTACAATGGAATGCTTCAAGTGGGAAGGATGCCAGATGTGAAAACATATGGTGCCTTGTTAACCGGGCTTTTTCAGGGAGGCAAGGTTGGTGATGCAAAGAAGCTATTTGGTGTCATGAAAGTTTATGGTATTCCAGAGGATTTATATACATATGGTATTTTCTTAAATGGGTTGTGTAAGAATGGTTGTTTATTTGAAGCGATGGAACTTTTCAATAAGCTAAAATCATACAACATGAAATTGGACATTGAATGCTTTAATTGTCTAATTGATGGCCTATGCAAAGCAGGGAAACTTGAAACTGCTTGGGAGCTATTTGAAAAACTACCCCAAGAAGAGCTTCAACCAGATGTTGTGACTTATAATATTATAATCCATGAGTTTTGCAGAAGGGGACAAGTAGATAAGGCAAATATTCTATTTCAAAAAATGGAAAAAAATGGTTGTACTCCCAATAGAATTACTTATACTACACTGGTACAAGGTTTCTTTGAAAGTAAAAAATTAGAGAAGGTGGTTGAAAGGGATGTATCGCTATATGTCAACATTTTGCGCCATAATCGTAGGCATGCTTTGCAAAATTGAAAAATATCAAGAATGTCTAGACTTGCTTCCAAGGTTTCCTGTCCAAGAGCGTTAACGTTGATAATATAACACTTATTGGTAGACTCATTAGGGGCTAATGACTTGTAAATTTCTAATCAATTGCAAGAAGAAACGAATCATTGTTTTATGGACTCGACGGGTATCCACTTCTTTTTCTTCTCTGTTCCACTTCTTAGTATTGTAGATTGCTTGCCTTTATAGATCCTTTCACTTTGATTTTTTGATATGTGTTATTGGGATTTCAGGAGGATCATCTTCATCAATAGCACATTAGCCTGCATGGAACAAATAAGTATGTTCTCTTAGTCATTGAATCTATCTTTATGTTCTTCACTATTTATTGTTTGTTTGATTTAGTTTACTGAATCACTGATTGATTGTTGATGTAATCAAATGCGCAATTTGACAATTATTGCATCCAAATTCAAGTATAAGAAAACAAGATAGTGTTGAAGATCATCGAAGTGGTGAGAACCATGATAACTATTAGATTGAGGATTATTGTTGTATTTGTTAGGCCCCCTATACTTATTACTTGTAGTAGGAAGAAAAAAGGGAAAAACAGAATTCCACGTGGAACACTGGGAGAGGAATTAGAGCAGGACCAGCCCTCTGTGGGTCCCACTAGTTAGTTAGGATAAATAGAAGACGCTGGAGAGAGAGAAGGGGGAGGATAATTTCTGGAAAGAGGAGGCTGCATACCCTTGCGAGGGAAGGAAGCAGATGGGTCCAGGTTTTATTGTTTGGTCTTGATTTTTGGCTTAATATTGTGGCTGTCTTTTATATTTGTTGCATTCATTTTGACGTAGGTTGAGGATCTGCTATGATCTGAAGTTTTTTATAGTGTTCTTAAGTTTTATATTGTCTGGTTGTGGAATTTTATATTGTAATTGTTGAGGTAATCAATATATATAAAGATACATCTGTAGTATCTTTACAAATTGGTATTAGAGCCTTTACCTGGGCAACCGAGCAGTCATGGCAAGGAAAGTGGAAGAGAGAAATGAAGCAGTAGAACAAGAGCTCCAACGATTGCCGATAAATGATAATGGAAGAGAACTTATCGTTGATTTCGAAAAGCATTCAAGAGATGAATATTCAAATCAACCAACAGCAACAACAACAACAATTGATTATGAAATATATTGAGGGCATTGTGCGTGAGGATACTTCGGCCGGAAAGAAAATAGGAAGTGCAGTGAATCAAGCTAAGGGTGATGAAACGTTCATTTCGGGAACATCCGATGGACCGAAGAAAGTCGGGAAGGTTGAGGAAGAAAAATTGGCTGATCGGAGCAAATTTAAGAAAGTAGAAATGCCGGTTTTTTAATGGAACTGACCCTGATTCCTGGTTGTTTCGGGCAGATCGGTACTTTAAGATTCATGAGCTAACCGATACGGAGAAGATGACGGTGGCAGTGATAAGTTTTGATGGACCCGCCCTAGACTGGAATAGATCGAATGAGGAATTGGAACGGTTCAAGAGTTGGGAGGACCTGAAACATAGGCTATTAGTTCAATTCCAGACGTTTCGCGATGGATCTTTGGTAGGAAGATTTTTAACAATCAAACAGGAAACGACGGTGGAGGAATATCGAAACCGGTTCGATAAGTATCTAGCACCGGTGGCGTTTCTTCAAACTATAGTGCTGGAAGAGACCTTTATGAATGGGCTAAGCCCATGGTTGAAATCCGAAGTGGATGTGCTGGAGCCCAGAGGATTGGACCAAATGATGAAATTAGCCTTGAAAATTGAAAATAGAGAAATGGTTCGGAGGGAATGTGGGCTGCGTAGCGTTTTCAGAGGGAAGCATCAATTCAAAAATCCTTGGGGAAAACCAACCACTGCAATCCCAACCATCTCGAAAAAAACAGAAGGAAGTTGGCCGATGAGGACGATTACTTTAAAGGGATCACGACGGAGGAAAAAAAGAAAGATGGCCCTACCAAAAGACTTTCTGACGCTGAATTTCAGTCACAACGAGAGAAGGGACTGTGTTTTCGGTGCGGTGAAAAGTACTACGTCGGACACAGATGCAAGGCTAAGGAAAAAAAAAGAATTAAGGATGTTGGTGATGACAGAAAACGGTGAAGAATTAGAGATTGTGGAACAGTGGAAGAAGAATTTTTAGAAGCGGAAACAGAGGAGAAGACAATGGAAATAGGGACTGCGGAGAATATGAACATCGAATTATCCATCAATTCGGTTGTGGGCTTACAAACCCAGGAACTATGAAGGTAAAAGGAAATATCAAAGGAATAGAAGTTGTAGTGCTCATAGATTGTGGGGCCACCCACAATTTTATTGCAGAAAATTTAGTAACATCACTCAGCTTGCCATTGAAAGAAACTTCTAACTATGGAGTAATATTGGGGTCAGGAGTGGCGGTGAAGGGTAAGGGCATCTGTGACCAAGTTGAGGTTAAGATTGGGGAGTGGACACTTGTAGACAACTTCTTACCATTGGAGCTAGGAGGAGTTGAAGTAATTTTGGGGATGCAATGGCTGCATTCGTTGGGAGTAACTGAATTTGATTGGAAGAAACTAATAATGACATTTCAACATGAAGGGAAGAAGATCGTCATTAAAGGGGACCCTAGCCTCACCAAAACGATGGTGAGTTTGAAATCTATGATGAAAACATGGAATACAGAGGACAAGGATATTTAGTGGAGTGCAGAGTCATATTTAGTGGAGTGCAGAGTCATGGAAGGGAGGGTAACTATGGAAGAGACATACAGAAGAATTGGCAGCTGTTGACAGCGTGATCCCACCCTTGTTGAAGAAATTTAAGGACGTGTTCGAATGTCCTGAGACACTTCCCCTGAAGAGAGATATTCAACACCACATACACCTCAAACAAGGGGTACATCCAGTGAACGTTAGATCATACCGATATGCCCACCATCAAAAGGAAGAAATGGAAAGGTTAGTTGATGAGATGCTAAAGACAGGAATCATTAGGCCCAACACTAGTCCCTATTCTAGCCCAGTTCTCCTAGTAAAAAAAAAAAGATGGAAGTTGGAGATTCTTCGTGGACTATCGAGCTCTGAATAATGTGACGATCCCGGATAAATTTCCAATTTCGGTGGTAGATAAGTTATTTGACGAGTTGAATGGGGCCAATATGTTTTCAAAGATCGACCTGAAAGCCGGTTACCATCAAATCAGAATGCATCAGGGAGATGTGGAAAAGACCGCATTTCGCACACATGAGGGACACTACGAGTTCCTAGTCATGCCGTTTGGACTCACCAATGCACCCTCTACATTTCGAGCTTTGATGAACCATATATTCAAACCGTACATGAGACGCTTGGGACTCACGGGCTATTACAGAAAATTTGTTTAGAACTATGGAAACATTGCAAGCCCATTGACATAGCTATTGAAAACAGGGGTGTATCGTTGGACAGAAGAGGCCAATATGGCTTTTGACAAACTGAAGAGGGCAATGATGACTTTATCTGTGTTAGTTATACCGGACTTTAACCTTCCATTTGAAGTGGAAACAGATGCTTCGGGTTTCGGTGTGGGAGCAGTGTTAGTGCAAGCCAAGAGATCGATATGTCACGTGGTTATTTTGTTCCCTTAACCAACGTGCGACACAAAGGTGTTGGGGATGCACCAATGGAAGAAATGAAACTTGTTAGAACACTTGAAAGAAGAAGAAAATTCGTAGGCAAGAGTTGTAGACAAGGTGTTTGATGAAATGCTTAAGAGAGCTTTATTGATGGTTTCCCAAGGATGATTACAGATGAACCCCTTTGGGGGTATTTATAGGAGTGTACAAACGAGATTCAAGCCATAAACCGCTTTACAAGGTCGGCAAAAATATTCCAGCACATTCTCGAGCGCTCATGACACTGTCTGGGAGTTTCTGGAAGCGTTTGGGGCCATCCAGAGGCGTCTGGCGCGCGGGCCTTCTGGAACCTTCGAGAGGTTCCCAGATCCTTCTCCCACACGCGTCGTCCGCTTCGTGTCCGTGTCCGCTTCCTGCGCGCGCGCCCGCCTGCCGTGTGTCACAATCGTAGCGTTTCAACCTTGAGACGGACGATTGTGCGGCACTTGTTCTAACTTGATGAACAAGTCAGCCGATCAAAATCCGAAAGTTGTGGGTAATGTCGACGTATGTCATAACCTTCCTTAGCGTTCTTGAAAAATTTGTTTATAAAACGCGGGAAAGAAAGAAATACATTGAAATAGACGTTACAATAAGCATTAAAGATTGTCAATTGCAAGAAAAAAGGGTTGCTTGAGTACAACTAATGCTTGGGCGGGGATTCAACTGGTATGCCTCCCCTATAGTTCATTTTGAACATTTTCATCTCTAGTTGGCTTGCATATGAAAATGCCGAAACGTCACACCCAAGATTTATGACTTAAAATGAAATGCAAACGCCTAAACTAGATATGAGGCTTAAAGATAAGATAAACTGGGGGTAATCGGAGCATATAACCATAGGTAAACACACCTTGGAAAAAATATGACCGTGACACACTCCCCCACTTAAACAGTTGACGTCCCCGTCGACTGGCAAAGCTGGAATCCTTCGATCTTCTGCCTCTATGCTTCACCGTCACTGGTACGTCTTCTACGTGTTTCTTCCACGGGGAGGTTCTTACACTTCGCCTTGAACTTGTGTATTCTCCCCTCGTGGGTCTTCTACTTTTCCTCACTTCCTAAGTGAGGACTTCTTCTGCTTCTGCTTGTCACTCGTGTCGTCTCACGAGGTGGTGATCTTGGTGTCTTCATAACCGAGTTAGTTCAGGTCGCCGTGTGACGATGACCTGGTCTTCCACACAAAAACACGGGGGCGATGCTTCTTATCCACCCACCTTTTGACCGCTTTGAGGTTTCCTCTATATCGGCTTGAACAGTGTCTGATCTCCATTTCCACTTCTTTGTAATGCTGCGAGTTTGAGGACCCTTCTCCACAAAGGGGAAATCAACAAGGCGCGACAATACATGTTGTCCACCACCAACACTCTCTGATGGACTTCTGTCAGTTGACGAACTCTTCACAGCTGTAACACAAGGTTGGGTTGCCTTCAACGACTGACCCCCATTCTTTTGCACTAACTTACCAGTCCTCATCAAACTCGTGCCATTTTGAGCGACAGAATTTTTATGCATGGATTCTTTTGGCGCGTCTCGCATTGAGCCATCAGCTTGACATACCCATGTACGAGTCGACCTATATTGAACCCTATGATTGCTCCTCTTACTAAAGGCCTCAATTGCCCGATTACTCGCTCCTTCCCTACGTTTTGACCCAAAATCAAGTTTGAGCACGTCTCTCCGTCTCCTTGCTTGTTTCGAAGTCAGATTCGGCTTACCGAAAGGACTGGCAACATCGTTGTTCATCTCTCTGACAAAAGTTGATCTATGGGAATACTGTCTCCCATCCCTCAGACTGTGTACTACGGCAAGCGTTTCTTCTTCAAACACCGTATAATTGCTTTCTGTGGCACTCTTCTTCTGACTCTCAAATGCGATGGGGTGTCTATTTTGCACTAGGGCACCACCCAACGCATGATTACACGTCTCAGTGTAAGCTTCAACAGGTTGGGTCACACTCACGGACCCAAGAGTTGACCCTCTCCTCGAGGCTTGCTTAGGAACACGGCTGTCAATATCCAACCGTCCTTCCTCTTCTTCACGTAAAAAGTTTCGTACTTGATACGGAGCTTTTGCAGGTCTAGTGATGTAACACCCCAAAATTTTCAAGATATTTCGTTATCATTTTATTAATTTTGGGTGTTATTTTGTGAGATGGTTTTAATTTTTGTGGAAAATAAAGTATTTAAGGTCCTCCCATATATATGTTTGAGTATTACTGAGACGTGATTCGACGGGATCACTTACAGCCCGACTCTCCTTTAGGGTGACTCCTTCGGGATCACCGAGAGCCCAGTTCAGTCCCGGTGGGACTACTGGATAGCGTGCGTTCGGGAGCACCATAGAGCGTGGTACCTTATTGCAGGACTCTAGCAAGAGACTAACAACACATAGGGAGACTAAGTACGGGTCTCTTACTGAGTATAATTTTATATACTCATTCTCTCAAATGTTTAAATTTTCAGGTAAAGATAAAGGCAAGGGCAAGTTGGCGAATGACAAGAAGTGACCGTGGTTCGCCATAGGGAATAGTTCAGTTTTTTCCGCATTTATAATTCAATAATTATTCTTTTTAGAACTTTAGAACTTTAATTATTTTAAAAGTATTTCTTTTATTTTTATGGGCCCAAATCAATATTTTATTTTATTATACTTATTTATTTAAATATTTCTCAAAACTTATAAAATTAATTTGCCTTTTAAAAAAAAAAAAACTACATTTTATTTAAATAGTAATGATCTCAACCTTCTAAGAAGGTTGGGGTGTTACAGTTGGTATCAGAGCCCAGTCTTAGGTTCTGTAGACTGACTTACGATGTAAGTCGTTGATTTTAGCCCTATGGTCATTACGGTCATTCGTCACTCGCCAGGTACGTACTAAGATATAATTTAAGATTGTGCATATGACCTTGCCTGAATTAAACTAGATAAGTAAGTAAGCATGTTATGAATGAATTGGTAGTAAAAGACTTTTAATGGTGGAATTTAGGAAAAATGCCGCCACGAAGAAGTATTCGTAGAGGTGGTAGAGGAGGCAGAGGAGTTGGGAGTAGCCAGCCTGAGGGACAACCTGAAGGACAAAGCGGGGGACAGTCATCTGCACAAGCTGTCGACCCTAATGCACCTGTCACTCAAGCAGATCTTGCTGCCATGGAGCAAAGGTATAGGGACCTGTTGTTGGAAGTGATGGCACAGCGACAGCCGGCTCCACAGACCCAGACAGCCCCTACTCAGGCACCGACTGCAGGTGTTCAGATACCAGTCACAGGAGTTCAGGCCCCAGTTGTGGCCCAACACTTACCAGACATGCTATCAGCCGAAGCCAAGCACCTGAGGGACTTCAGGAAGTATAACCCTCAAACTTTCGATGGATCTTTAGCAGACCCCACCAAGGCGCAAATGTGGTTGAGTTCAGTGGAGACCATCTTTCGGTATATGAAGTGCCCCAATGACCAGAAGGTTCAGTACGCTGTGTACTTACTGATTGACAGAGGCAGAGGCTGGTGGGAGTCCACAGAAAGGATGTTAGGTGGAGATGTAAGTAAGATCACATGGGAGCAGTTCAAGGAGAACTTTGATGCCAAATTCTTCTCCGCCACGGTGAGAGAGGCCAAGTGCCAGGAGTTCCTAAATCTAGAGCAAGGCAACATGACCGTGGAAGAGTATGATCAAGAGTTTGATGCGTTATCCCGGTTTGCACCTGATTTAGTTAGAACAGAGGCTGAGAGAGCTGACAAGTTCGTCAGAGGTCTCAAGTCAGAGATTCAGGGTTTCGTTCGCGTCCTTAGACCGACCACCCAGGCCGATGCGCTGCTCATGGAGGTAGACCTGAGTTTGCATGAGAGGACGGTGTTGGCCAAGGCTGCAGAGAAGGGACCAACTCCAGGACAGAAACGGAAGTCTGAGCAGCAACCTATAGCTGCACCACACAAGAATTCGAGGACAGATGGATTGTTCCACCGGCACAGACAGCAAGCGACTCAGGCAGGCCAAACCTTGAGGGTATTACCCGTATGTCCAAATTGTGGAAGACACCACTCGGGTCGTTGCCTAGCAGGGAGTGGAGTATGTTACAGGTGCAGACAACCTGGGCATCTAGCTGATAAGTGCCCTCAGAAGTCATACGGTGTTGGGAACCAAATTTCCCCAACCCGTCAGGGGAGAGTTTTTGCCACTAATAGACAAGAGGCCGAGAAAGCTGGCACGGTGGTGACAGGTACGCTCCCAATCTTGGGACACTTTGCCTTAGTATTATTTGACTCGGGGTCCTCTCATTCTTTTATATCCTCAGTATTTGCACAGCATGTGAATCTAGAAGTAGAACCCTTGAGTTACCTGTTGTCCGTTTCTACTCCATCTGGAGAAATTTTGTTGTCGAGCGAAAAAATAAAAGCATGTCAGATAGAAGTAGCAAAGCACGTTTTAGATGTAACTTTATTGGTATTGGACATGCGTGATTTTGATGTAATATTAGGCATGGATTGACTATCTGCTAATCATGCAAGCATAGATTGTTTTCGCAAGGAGGTAGTTTTTAACCCTCCGAAGGCAACCAGTTTTAAGTATAAAGGGGCTGGGACTGTGGTCCTACCCAAAGTTATCTCAGCCATGAAGGCTAGTAAGCTGCTCGATCAGGGTACTTGGAGTATTTTGGCTAGTGTTGTGGACACTAGAGGACCTAAAATATCTTTATCATTCGAGCCAGTGGTAAGGGAATATCCCGATGTTTTTCCAGAGGAGCTTCCAGGACTTCTGCCCCGCCGAGAGGTTGATTTTGCCATAGAGCTCGAACCGGGTACCGGTCCCATCTCGAGAGCCCCATACAGAATGGCACCAGCGGAACTGAAAGAGCTGAAGGTCCAGTTGTAGGAGCTGCTGGACAAGGGTTTTATTCAACCTAGTGTATCACCTTGGGGAGCACCAGTCTTGTTTGTGAAGAAAAAAGATGGGTCGATGCGTCTTTGCATTGACTATAGAGAGCTGAATAAGGTGACAGTCAAGAACAAATATCCGTTGCCCAGAATTGAAGACCTATTTGATCAGCTGCAGGGGGCCACTGTGTTCTCTAAGATCGATTTACGATCAGGATATCACCAGTTGAGGATTAGAGACAATGATATATCTAAGACGGCCTTTCGTTCTCGATATGGACATTACGAGTTTATTGTAATGTCCTTTGGATTGACAAATGCTCCTACTGCTTTTATGGAATTAATGAACAAGGTGTTATCCCCACGCTCAATAACTCGTTCTTCCATCTGGGCAGCAGCGCCCGACGAACTGTCCCCACGCTCGTAGGTGACATTTCCAGTTCTCCTGATTCGTGACTCTAACGTGTCAACTCTAGCCAACAAATCTTGTATGGGTAATCCGTCCAGACGACCGGACACCGCATCAACAGCATTGCCTCTCTTGGAAACTTCCTCAAGCCGCTTATTAAGAAATCAGATGGAATCAGGAACTTCCATTAGGTGGAGCATCTGCTCTTCGATCTCCACCAATCGTTCATCATGGGTCTTACTCGTACGTTTCGCAGCCGACATCTTGTGTCTCAACTGTCACTCAGCCAATTTGGCTCTGATACCACTTGTCACAATCGTAGCGCTTCAACCTTGAGACGGACGATTGTGCGGCACTTGTTCTAACTCGATGAACAAGTCAGTTGATCAAAATCCGAAAGTTGTGGGTAACGTCGACGTATGTCGTAACCTTCCTTAGCGTTCTTGGGAAATTTGTTTATAAAACGCGGGAAAGAAAGAAATACATTGAAATAGACATTACAATAAGCATTAAAGACTGTCAATTGCAAGGAAAAAGGGTTGCTTGCAAAGAGTACAACTAATGCTTGGGCGGGGATTCAACTGGTATGCCTCCCCTATAGTACATTTTGAACATTTTCATCTCTGGTAAGCTTGCATATGAAAATGCCGAAACGTCACACCCAAGATTTGACTTAAAATGAAATGCAAACACCTAAACTAGATATAGGGCTTAAAGATAAGATAAACTGGGGGTAATCAGAGCATATAACCATAGTTAAACACACCTTGGAAAAATATGACCTTGACACCGTGTGCGCCCGCCTGCCTGCCTGCCGCCCTTGCGCGCGCGCCCATGTCGTGACAGGGCCGCGTGCGCTTGTCTCGTGCACAAAGGCGTGTCATTCGCTTGGCGTGAATTTATTCCTCTTCCTTGGGTCTTTGGACTGCTTGGGACTTATTTGGCTCTTCTTGGGCAATGCTAAGGAGTCTTAATTTGCGAAAAATTTGTTGAGTCATTTTTGGGGCGTGACACCCTCCCCCACTTGATTTCACAACGTCCCCGTTGCGCTTTCTTTAAATCTTCTGATTTCATCTTGAAATTACCAAATGGTGTCTTCCTTCTCCCAACTTGCTTCGTTCTCGGGTAGTCCTTCCCAAGCAATCAAGTATTCATTGTAACTGGGATCTCCTTTCTTTCGTACCTTCCTCTCTGCTAAGATCTCTTTGATTTTCATGTTGAATTCGGAGATCATGCCAGTGGGTATAGGAGCAAGCTCTGTTTTCTGGCTCAAGGCATCAGCAACTACGTTAGCTTTGCCCGGCTTGTACTCTAGTCGGAAATCAAATTCGACAAGAAAGTCTTGCCATCGAGCTTGCTTCGGTGTGAGTTTCTTCTGGGTCTGAAAGTAGCTGGTTGCCACATTGTCCGTCATCACTGTGAATTTACTGCCTAACAGGTAGTGCCTCCATGTTCGTAGGCAGTGGATGATTGTCGTCATCTCTTTCTCTTGCACGGTGTACCGCCGCTCCGTGTCGTTAAGTTTGCGGCTCTCGTATGCTATAGGATGGCCTTCCTGCATCAAGACACCTCCTATCGCGTAATCCGACGCGTCGGTGTGCACCTCGAATGGTTTGGTGTAATCAGCCAGGGTCATCACAGGCTCTTTCGAGACAGCTTCTTTTAATCTGTCAAAGGCTTGCTGACATTCCTCACTCCAGTGCCAAGTTTGACTTTTCTTTAGAAAGTTCGTGAGGGGTGCAACAATACTCGAGTACCCCTTTATAAATCTCCGGTAGTAGTTCACAAATTCTAGAAATGATTGCAATTCTGGGATTTTAGTAAGGGCTTTCCAATCAAGTATGGCGCGTACCTTTGACGAGTCCATCATTAATTTGCCTTCTTTGATCCAGTGTCCCAAGAATTCCACTTCTGGTTGTGCAAACGAGCATTTTTCCAGCTTTATGGACAACTCGTTGTCACGAAGTACTTGGAATACTTGCCTTAGGTGCTGGATGTGTTCCTCCATAGTTCGGCTGTATACCACAATATCATCCAAGTACACGACAACAAATTGATCCAAGAAGGGCTGGAATAATTTGTTCATCAAAGTGCAGAAAGTGGCAGGGGCATTGGTCAGTCCGAAGGGCATCACTAAGAATTCATAAGCACCATACCCGATCACGCATGTCGTCTTTGGCTCATCCCCTTCCTTGATTCTCACTTGGTAATACCCTGATCTTAGATCGATCTTACTGAACCATCGAGCATTACCGAGTTGATCGAACAGATCAGCAATCAGAGGTATGGGGTACCTGTTTTTTATGGTCACTTTGTTGAGGGCTCGGTAGTCGATGCACAGCCTCAACGATCCATCTTTCTTCTTTTGAAAGAGCACGGGTGCACCATATGGGGCCTTTGAGTGTTGGATATAACCGGCTTCGAGGAGTTCTTTCAATTGTCTCTTCAACTCCTCAAGTTCTGGAGGAGCAATCCTATAAGGATCCATGGCGGGTGGTTTGGCTTCCGGTTCTAACTCGATCACGTGATTCACTTCCCTTCTCGGGGGAAGTTTTTTCGGCAACTCAGCGGGCATAACGTCCTTGTACTCCTCAAGGACTTTATGCACTTCTTCTGGGACTGTAGTCTGAGTAGAACCAGTCTCTTCTGGTTGTCCTTCCTTCAGGGTAACTGCATAGCACTCGTGTTTGGTGACTCCTCTCTTAAACTGCATGGCTGAGAGCATGGTCACCGGCTTCCTTTTCTTCAGTGGGATGGTCGTGATTTTACCATCCACTATAGTGAGAGGGCCTCCGGAAGAGTCAACAATGGCAATTACCCGATCGAAGAATCCTAGGCCAAGTACAATATCAAAATCATCCATAGGTAGCACGGTGAAGTCAAGCTTACCTTGCCAGTCTCTGATCTTGACTGTCACGCCTCTTGCTACTCCTTCAATGGCCTTGGCTTTGGAGTTTACTGCCTTCACAGTCCCTTTCTCGTTCGCAAAATTGAGGCCCAGTCTCTTAGCCTCATGCACATTCATAAAGTTGTGGCTTGCACCTGTGTCAAACATGGCTATAGCCTCTCTCCCATTCACCTTTACATTACCATGGAGGAGGCCTCCTTTGTTTGTTTCATTGGCCTTCTTTAGAGCTCCAATATGTTGCAAGGACCCGATTTGGGGTGTATCCTCCCCTTGCTTCGGCTCTAGATGTTTAGCAATGAGGGCATTCATTGCCTGTCTATTTGGACAATCTCTCGTCCAATGAGGGCCATTACAAACAAAGCATGGAGTAGAGGGTTTCGATGACTCACCTCGTTGAGTATTGTATGCTTGCCATGTTTGTTGTGGAATGCCTTCTTTCCCCTTTCTTTTTGTTCGGAGTCCTTATGCTTGTTGTGATTGCCTTCCTGTTTGATCGGACCAAGCTTCTTCCCCTTTGATTGTGCTGAGTAATCAACGAGCATTTCGGCTGTAGCTATAGCGTCGTCGAGAGTTTGGACGTTACGACGGTCCAATTCCACCTTAGCCCAATCTTTTAGTCCGTCCCTAAATTGGAATAAGGCTTCCTTCTCGGGCACTAATTTCAAGCATAAGGGTGGTAAATTCTTTCACGTAGTCAAGAATGTTACCTGTGTGGCGAAGCCTTCGAAGTTTGGCTCGGGACTCCATTTCGGCATTGTGGGGAACAAAGTGTTTCCTTAACTCGGTTTTAAACTGCTTCCAAGTTTGGACGGCATTTCCACTTTGGTCGGCGTATCGTCGACGCCACCATAGTTGTGCAGCATCTCTAAGAAACGTTGGGGCATTATTGATCTTGGCCTCATCATCTCGAACACCGACGGCAGCATAGTATCGGTCGAGGCCGAAGAGGAAATTCTCCACCACAGTGGCATTCCTCACCTCATTGTACGTGTCGGGTTTTGGCACCTTGATATGGGTAGTGCCTTGCACAGCGGTATGCGTACTGGTGGATGCACCGTCTCCACCAAAGTCCTTGGAACGACATTCCATGCAAAGAGAATCTACTTTTGCATCTAAGGAAATATACTTAGAATGGAGTTCTTGTAACTCACCTTCAACGAATGTCTTCAAAGTGGTTACGGTCGAGGACAACTCCTTTAGCTCCTTTTGGAATTTTCTTCCAAGATAGCGACAAGCTCCTTGGCTGCGGTGGTGATTTCCGCATTCTCCTGGACAAGCTCCTCATAGCTATCTGATGGAATACCAGGTATTCCAATGCTAGGAAGAGAACTGGAATAGTAATATATTGACAGAAATAGGAAAATACAATGTGAACGCAAATCGATTTGGTTAGAACAACCAATTCGATAGAACTCTCCTTCCTCCCTCTGCTACTCTTGCTCTCAAGAATACACAGAAATTGATCACCAAAAAGATACCCCTCCCTCTACTCCCCCCTGCTCTGTTTATTCTACTCTCCCACTCACTGTGGCCACCATGACAGAAACGGTTTGAAGGGAAAAGGAAGAGGGGGGACCACAGTGAGTGGGAGAGTAGAATAAATAGAGTAGGGGGGAGTAGAGGGAGGGGTATCTTTTTGGTGATCAATTTCTGTGTATTCTTGAGAGCAAGAGTAGCAGAGGGAGGAAGGAGAGTTCTATCGAATTGGTTGTTCTAACCCAATCGATTTGCGTTCACATTGTATTTTCCTATTTCTGTCAATATATTACTATTCCAGTTCTCTGCCTAGCATTGGAATACCTGGTATTCCATCATTTTGGTATCAGAGCCCAACGATCCGAAAAGAAAAACAATCATGGTACATAC
Source organism: Cucumis hystrix (assembly GCA_025688845.1). NCBI lineage: Eukaryota > Viridiplantae > Streptophyta > Magnoliopsida > Cucurbitales > Cucurbitaceae > Cucumis > Cucumis hystrix. The sequence goes on from JACWES010000030.1 coordinate 88,536, forward strand.
AAGAATTGAAGAATGGATGGAAGCGCACGAACAAGAGCTTAGTAAAATACCGGTGATGGAGGAGAAACTCACGACAATTTCGCAAAACATGGAAGGCCTGCAAGCTCAGGTGGAAAAAACTCACCAGATGGTAATGATATTCATGGAGACGGTGGCGAAGGAACGACTACTAGCAAGTGGGAAGGGAAGTGAGTCACCGGTGCAAACAACTTCAACGATGAAATCGGTCGAAGGAGAGCTCGGGGAGCAAGGAGACCAGAAACGATACACCAGAGAAGAAAGTGGACGGCGAAGGAGAAAACAACGATCAGAGCAAGTTCAAAAAAGTGGAAATGCTAGTGTTTAACGGTGACGACCCCGACTCGTGGTTGTTCCGAGCTGACAGGTATTTTCAAATACATAAGTTAACTTATTCGGAAAGGCTCACTGTAGCGACGATTAGCTTCGAAGGGCCGGCTCTGAATTGGTATCGAGCTCAAGAAGAGAGAGATAAGTTTACCGATTGGTTAAACCTGAAGGAACGATTATTGCTACGTTTTCGGTCCATACGTGAAGGATCTCTGTATGGCCGTTTTTTACGTATACAGCAAGATTCGAGCGTAGAAGAGTATCGAAATCTTTTCGATAAGTGGATGGCGCCGTTAGCAGATATTCAGGAGAGGATTGTGGAGGAGACATTTATGGGAGGATTGTTACCGTGGATTAAGGTGGAGGTGGAGTTCTGTCGACCCGTTTGATTGGCTGAGATGATGAAGTGTGCACAGATGGTGGAGCACCAGGAAATCGTGAGGAGGGAAGCAAATCTTCCTGGTTACTCAGGAGCGAACTCCCCAAACTACCCCCCCCCCCACTAAAGCCAAAACAAATACGGTTGCAAATGACCAAGTAAACAAGGGGAATACTGTTTTTCCAATTAGAACGATCACACTCAGAGGGGCACTTGCGGTAGAAGTTAAGAAAGAAGGGTCGTCAAAGAGGTTGTCCGACGCCGAGTTTCAAGCCAAGAGAGAAAAGGGACTCTGTTTCAAGTGTGACGAAAAATATTACTTAGGACATAAATGCAAGACAAAAGATCTACGTGAGCTACGGATGTTCGTGGTAAGGTCGGATAACACAGAGGAGGAGATATTCGAGGAAAACGAGTATGATCAAGGGGAGTTGAATACCATGGAAGTACAAGGGAACATCGAAGAAGTAGTAGAACTCTGTATCAACTCGGTGGTTGGGTTAACGGACCCCGGAACTATGAAGATAAGGGAGCTGATCCAAGACAAAGAGGTTGTCGTGTTAGTCGATTGCGACGCCACACACAACTTTGTATCAGAAAGATTGGTTACAACATTGCAAATTCCTACCAAAGGAACCTCCAACTATGGGGTCATCCTGGGGTTCGGAACAACAATCAAAGGAAAAGGAGTTTGCGAACAGGTGAAACTCAACCTAAACGGTTGGATCATCATTGCAGACTTCCTACCGCTGGAACTAGGAGGAGTGGACGTAATACTGGGGATGCAATGGCTTTATTCACTAGGAGTAACAGAGATAGACTGGAGGAACTTGATCATGTCGTTTTCTCATGATAATAGGAAAGTGATAATAAAAGGGGACCCCAGCCTAACTAAGACACAAATTAGTCTGAAGAATTTGACCAAATCATGGACTGATTCAGCTCTGGGATATTTGGTTGAATGTCGGGCATTGGAAACAAGAATTATGGAAGACGAGTCAAGAGCAGAGGAAAGGCTCATCGGCATTCCAGATAGAGTGCAGGCAGTGTTAAAGTAGTACGAGGATGTGTTTGAATGGCCCGAAGGATTACCACCGGAGAGGGATATTAAACATCACATACATATCAAAGGAGGCACCGACCCAATCAACGTCAGACCTTATAGATACGCATACCAACAGAAAGAGGAGATGGAGAAACTGGTGGATGAAATGCTCTCATCCGGTATTATTCGCCCAAGCACCAGCCCCTACTCAAGCCCAGTTTTATTAGTAAAGAAGAAAGATGGGAGTTGGAGGTTTTGTGTGGACTACAGAGCACTCAACAATGTCACCATTCCAGATAAGTTTCCAATTCCTGTGGTCGAAGAACTATTTGATGAATTAAATGGTGCGAACCTCTTTTCTAAAATCGATTTAAAGGCGGGTTATCACCAAATTAGAGTGTGTAATCAAGACATAGAAAAAACAGCCTTTAGAACTCATGAAGGGCATTATGAATTCTTAGTAATGCCATTTGGACTCATGAATGCTCCGACCACGTTTCAATCCCTGATGAATAGTATATTTAGAGCCTACTTGCGAAAATTTGTCTTGGTTTTTTTCGATGACATTCTAGTCTACAGTCAAGGGTGGGAAGAACATTGCCAGCACATAGAATTGGTATTGGAAATCTTGAGAAGCCATAGGTTGTTTGCAAATAAGAAGAAGTGCAGCTTCGCGGCTACTAAACTTGAATATTTAGGGCATGTGCTGTCAGGGAAAGGGGTGGAAATGGATCCAGAAAAAATCAAATCCATCAAACAATGGCCAATTCCTACGAATGTGCGTGAAGTGAGAGGATTCCTCGGATTGACCGGATATTACCGCCGTTTCGTACAGCTGGTATTACCGCCGTTTCCATGATTACAACCTTGAGGACAAGGTGAAACTGGACAGGGAATGCAATGTTAGACCTCCTATAATACACCAATATAGCAGAAGGAAGGATTGGAAGGAAAAGAGGAAGGACAAGAAAATAGTGGAGAATGTAACAACCCAAGAGGGACCACCATGACAGAAACGGTTTGAAGGGAAAAGGAAGAGGGGGGACCACAGTGAGTCGGAGAGTAGAATAAATAGAGCAGGGGGGAGTAGAGGGAGGGGTATCTTTTTGGTGATCAATTTCTGTGTATTCTTGAGAGCAAGAGTAGCAGAGGGAGGAAGGAGAGTTCTATCGAATTGGTTGTTCTAACCAAATCGATTTGCGTTCACATTGTATTTTCCTATTTCTGTCAATATATTACTATTCCAGTTCTCTTCCTAGCATTGGAATAGCTGGTATTCCATCAGATAGCTATGAGGAGCTTGTCCAGGAGAATGCGGAAATCACCACCGCAGCCAAGGAGCTTGTCGCTGATCTTGGAAGAAAATTCCAAAAGGAGCTAAAGGAGTTGTCCTCGACCGTAACCACTTTGAAGACATTCGTTGAAGGTGAGTTACAAGAACTCCATTCTAAGTATATTTCCTTAGATGCAAAAGTAGATTCTCTTTGCATGGAATGTCGTTCCAAGGACTTTGGTGGAGACGGTGCATCCACCAGTACGCATACCGCTGTGCAAGGCACTACCCATATCAAGGTGCCAAAACCCAACACGTACAATGAGGTGAGGAATGCCACTGTGGTGGAGAATTTCCTCTTCGGCCTCGACCGATACTATGCTGCCGTCGGTGTTCGAGATGATGAGGCCAAGATCAATAATGCCCCAACGTTTCTTAGAGATGCTGCACAACTATGGTGGCGTCGACGATACGCCGACCAAAGTGGAAATGCCGTCCAAACTTGGAAGCAGTTTAAAACCGAGTTAAGGAAACACTTTGTTCCCCACAATGCCGAAATGGAGTCCCGAGCCAAACTTCGAAGGCTTCGCCACACAGGTAACATTCTTGACTACGTGAAAGAATTTACCACCCTTATGCTTGAAATTAGTGATCTACCCGAGAAGGAAGCCTTATTCCAATTTAGGGACGGACTAAAAGATTGGGCTAAGGTGGAATTGGACCGTCGTAACGTCCAAACTCTCGACGACGCTATAGCTACAGCCGAAATGCTCGTTGATTACTCAGCACAATCAAAGGGGAAGAAGCTTGGTCCGATCAAACAGGAAGGCAATCACAACAAGCATAAGGACTCCGAACAAAAAGAAAGGGGAAAGAAGGCATTCCACAACAAACATGGCAAGCATACAATACTCAACGAGGTGAGTCATCGAAACCCTCTACTCCATGCTTTGTTTGTAATGGCCCTCATTGGACGAGAGATTGTCCAAATAGACAGGCAATGAATGCCCTCATTGCTAAACATCTAGAGCCGAAGCAAGGGGAGGATACACCCCAAATCGGGTCCTTGCAACATATTGGAGCTCTAAAGAAGGCCAATGAAACAAACAAAGGAGGCCTCCTCCATGGTAATGTAAAGGTGAATGGGAGAGAGGCTATAGCCATGTTTGACACAGGTGCAAGCCACAACTTTATGAATGTGCATGAGGCTAAGAGACTGGGCCTCAATTTTGCGAACGAGAAAGGGACTGTGAAGGCAGTAAACTCCAAAGCCAAGGCCATTGAAGGAGTAGCAAGAGGCGTGACAGTCAAGATCAGAGACTGGCAAGGTAAGCTTGACTTCACCGTGCTACCTATGGATGATTTTGATATTGTACTTGGCCTAGGATTCTTCGATCGGGTAATTGCCATTGTTGACTCTTCCGGAGGCCCTCTCACTATAGTGGATGGTAAAATCACGACCATCCCACTGAAGAAAAGGAAGCCGGTGACCATGCTCTCAGCCATGCAGTTTAAGAGAGGAGTCACCAAACACGAGTGCTATGCAGTTACCCTGAAGGAAGGACAACCAGAAGAGACTGGTTCTACTCAGACTACAGTCCCAGAAGAAGTGCATAAAGTCCTTGAGGAGTACAAGGACGTTATGCCCGCTGAGTTGCCGAAAAAACTTCCCCCGAGAAGGGAAGTGAATCACGTGATCGAGTTAGAACCGGAAGCCAAACCACCCGCCATGGATCCTTATAGGATTGCTCCTCCAGAACTTGAGGAGTTGAAGAGACAATTGAAAGAACTCCTCGAAGCCGGTTATATCCAACACTCAAAGGCCCCATATGGTGCACCCGTGCTCTTTCAAAAGAAGAAAGATGGATCGTTGAGGCTGTGCATCGACTACCGAGCCCTCAACAAAGTGACCATAAAAAACAGGTACCCCATACCTCTGATTGCTGATCTGTTCGATCAACTCGGTAATGCTCGATGGTTCAGTAAGATCGATCTAAGATCAGGGTATTACCAAGTGAGAATCAAGGAAGGGGATGAGCCAAAGACGACATGCGTGATCGGGTATGGTGCTTATGAATTCTTAGTGATGCCCTTCGGACTGACCAATGCCCCTGCCACTTTCTGCACTTTGATGAACAAATTATTCCAGCCCTTCTTGGATCAATTTGTTGTCGTGTACTTGGATGATATTGTGGTATACAGCCGAACTATGGAGGAACACATCCAGCACCTAAGGCAAGTATTCCAAGTACTTCGTGACAACGAGTTGTCCATAAAGCTGGAAAAATGCTCGTTTGCACAACCAGAAGTGGAATTCTTGGGACACTGGATCAAAGAAGGCAAATTAATGATGGACTCGTCAAAGGTACGCGCCATACTTGATTGGAAAGCCCTTACTAAAATCCCAGAATTGCAATCATTTCTAGAATTTGTGAACTACTACCGGAGATTTATAAAGGGGTACTCGAGTATTGTTGCACCCCTCACGAACTTTCTAAAGAAAAGTCAAACTTGGCACTGGAGTGAGGAATGTCAGCAAGCCTTTGACAGATTAAAAGAAGCTGTCTCGAAAGAGCCTGTGATGACCCTGGCTGATTACACCAAACCATTCGAGGTGCACACCGACGCGTCGGATTACGCGATAGGAGGTGTCTTGATGCAGGAAGGCCATCCTATAGCATACGAGAGCCGCAAACTTAACGACACGGAGCGGCGGTACACCGTGCAAGAGAAAGAGATGACGACAATCATCCACTGCCTACGAACATGGAGGCACTACCTGTTAGGCAGTAAATTCACAGTGATGACAGACAATGTGGCAACCAGCTACTTTCAGACCCAGAAGAAACTCACACCGAAGCAAGCTCGATGGCAAGACTTTCTTGTCGAATTTGATTTCCGACTAGAGTACAAGCCGGGCAAAGCTAACGTAGTTGCTGATGCCTTGAGCCGGAAAACAGAGCTTGCTCCTATACCCACTGGCATGATCTCCGAATTCAACATGAAAATCAAAGAGATCTTAGCAGAGAGGAAGGTACGAAAGAAAGGAGATCCCAGTTACAATGAATACTTGATTGCTTGGGAAGGACTACCCGAGAACGAAGCAAGTTGGGAGAAGGAAGACACCCTTTGGGGGTATTTATAGGAGTGTACAAACGAGATTCAAGCCATAAATCGCCTTACAAGGTCGGCAAAAATATTCCAGCACATTCCCGAGCGCTCATGACACTGTCTGGGAGGTTCTGGAAGCCTCTCGGGCCATTCGAAGGCGTCTCGAGCATGCGCGGGCCTTCCAAAGGCTTTTGTGCCCCCGCGCGCGCACTCGTGTCTGCGCGCGCTTCACGAGTCTTCTCGGTCTCTCGCGAAACTTCTAGATCCTTCGAGAGGTTCCCTGATCCTTCACCCGAGCGCGTCATCCGCTTCTTGACTGTGTCCGCTTCCCCCGTGCGCGCGTTAGTTCAGCGCGCGCCCATCTGCCGTGAGCACCCGCCTGCCTGCCTGCCTCCCTTGCGCGCGCTCGCGCCCAAGCCGTGATAGGGCCGCGCGCGCTTGTCTCGTGCACAAAGGCGTGTCATTCGCTTGGCGTGAATTTATTCCTCTTCCTTGGGTCTTTGGACTTCTTGGGACTTATTTGGCTCCTCTTGGGCAATGCTAAGGAGCCTTAATTCGCGAAAAATTTGTTGGGTCATTTTTGGGGCGTGACAGATAGCTTGCTTTAGTAAGACCTTGTGTATGAGAGACAAAGCGCGTCCGATTTATGAAAGATTACTGATAGGGGTAGTGTTTGCCGTGCATAGGTCGAGACCGTAGTTGTTGGGGAAGAAATTCATGGTGAAAAATGATCAAAAGTCACTCAAGTTCTTGCTGGAACAAAGAGTAATTCAACCCCAATACCAAAAGTGGATAGCCAAGTTGTTGGGATATTCGTTTGAAGTAGTTTACAACCCGGGTTTGGAGAATAAGGCAGCCGACGCCTTGTCTCGAATCCTACAGTACACCTAAACCAACTCTCCGCCCCAGCGTTACTAGACTTGGCAAAGATTCAAGAAGAGGTGGATAAGGATCAATGGTTGCTAGAGATGAAAAAGAAGTTAGAGGAACATGTGGAAGTACCAAATTTCTTCTTACAGCAGGGTGTGTTAAAGTACAAAGGGAGGCTGGTGCTCTCAAAGACTTCCGTGCTACTGCCCACTATCATGCACACGTATCACGATTCAGTTTTTGGGGAACATTCGGGATTCCTTAGAACATATAAGAGAATGACGGGCGAAATCTATTGGGAAGGGATGAAAAAACACGTGAAAAAGTATTGTGAGAAATGTCTTATATGCCAGAAAAATAAGACACTTGCTTTGTCACCCGCAGGACTGCTGCTGCCACTGGAAATTCCTAAGGAAATATGGTCAGATATCTCTATGGATTTCATTGAAGGACTACCGAAGTTAGCCGGAAAAAAAGTAACCCTTGTAGTGGTGGATCGCTTGAGTAAGTATGCACACTTTGTAGCCATTAAACATCCTTTCACAGCCCATTCGGTAGCAACAGTTTTTGTTAAGGAAATTGTGAGACTACATGGGTACCCTCAAACAATTGTATCAGATAGAGACAAGATTTTTGTCAGCCACTTCGGGAAGGAAATGTTCAAATTAGCTGGTACTAAGTTACACCGCAGCTCGGCTTATCATCCACAATCCGATGGCCAAACAGAGGTGGTCAACAAATGTGTGGAAGTTCATCTGAGGTGTTTTTGTGGGGAGAAACCGAAGGACTGGAGTGACTGGTTACATTGGGCGGAATACTGGTATCTAAGAAGCACGGACACGGACACGGACGCAGACATGATAGGACACGGCGATACGCCAATTTCTAAAATAATAGGACACGGACACGTTGGGGATACATTATTTTTTTAAAGTATTTTTTTATATAATATATATAAATTTTATACAAAATACTAAATGTTCTTCATTTCCTCAACAAAAAAAAAAAAAAACTAAATGTTCTTCAATCTTCATTAAAAAAACATAAAATGTCAAATTAACGTTTAACCATTGTAGGTTGTAATAGTACAAAACATATTAGGTATATTCAACATGGAAAGTGATTTTCCATGCAAAAGAATAAAATATTAAAGACTAATAAAAAAACTATCATCTCAAATCTCAATAACATCTTTATCCTTATCAACACCATCCTCCTTAGTAATTTAAGCCTCCTACTCTGGATCATCTAAAGATAAATTAGCTACTTCAAGCATGCCTATATCTTCAAGTGAATCAAAAGCATCTCCCGCAATATCCCATGCCTTGGTTTCTCCTTTTGAGTATTCTGGAGTTTTTCTAGACAAAAGACGAAGGTTACTGTGGATAAATACCAAATCCTGTGCACGTTGAGGCGCCATTTTGTTCCTCTTGATGGAGTTAATAAAGGAATATGTGCTCCAATTTCTTTCACAACATGAAGAGGATGATGGTTGTCCTAAAACTTTGAAGGCAATCTTCTGAAGCATTGGTGCATAAGTCCCATGAGTTGCCCACCAACTTATAGGATCTATTGTGTATCTCTCGCATATGGAATCGTAATCATCAAAATCTCCAGTTTTTGTAGAAAATTGAGCAAATTCTACATTCACTTTTGCACGATCCTTCGAGCTACTAAAATACCTCTTCATACACTTCATTCTCTATCTAGTTAGTTCGACATCTTGATGTGGAGCAACTCGATTAGGATCTTCTGTAAGCCATTCTTCACTATAGTATCTATATAAAAGGTTTAAGAAAAGGTTAAACTCGAAAAAATTAACTAAGAATCAACTTAGAATGTACTATACTAAAATTAATTAAATACCTTGGATTCAAAGAATGTGCTAAACAGTGAAGTGGAGTACTATTCTTGTTCCAACGATCAATGAGAATGTTATACACCACGTCATAGAAAGAAGAGAATTCAGTTGGTCGCAATCCTTTGCGTTTATATATGGACATCTTCACCTTTTCAATCATTGTATCCCACATGTCATACACCAAATGTAAACAAGGTGTATCTGTATCACAATCTCTTAGCATGTCATATATGGGTGAAGTGAATGACAAAATATAATTAATTTTGTCCCACCAAATGTCATCGAGCACCAACTCCTTTACATGTCTTGCCTTGACCACATCTTCTCTATAACTTTCCCATTTATCATTGATGACCATAGCTTGTAAGCCGCCTTTAATAAGCTTAAACCTCTTGAGCATATTAATAACCGATGCAAAACGAGTTTCAGCTATTGAAAGAAATTTAAGAGGCACAAATTCATTAAACATGGCAAACCTCATGGAATGGTACATGATAAAATTTTTCACTACCACGACGTCCCCAGCAATATCAGAAATCAAACTGCACTCCATAAACAATTTGATTATTTTCAACATTCTTGGCAGCGCAAATGTTTTCAAGGCAAGATTTAGAGTATGAACTACGCATGGTGTCCATATAATCGTCGAAAATTGTGCTTCAATAAGTTGTCCTGCCCTTTTGCAATTGGGAGCATTATCCGTTATCACTTGAACAACATTCTCATGACCGACTTCATTAATCACTTCCTTCATCAAATTTGCAATGAAGTACTTATCCTTAATCTCACCTGAGCAATCGACCGATTTTAGAAACATTGGCTTACCATTAGAAATGGCCATGAAGTTTATCAATGGCCTTCTTTGTGAGTCACTCCAACCATCACTCACAATGCTCACTCCCTTTTTTCGCCATTCACCTTTAATAGGCATCAGTAATCTTTCAATATTAGCTTTCTCCCTTTGCAGTAGACTAGTCCTCAACATATTATATCCTGGAGGCTTGTATCCGGACAATGGATTGTTTGCGGCATAAGTAAAGGCACCAATAAAATAGGGGTTCCTTGCCAAATGAAATGGCAAGCCCGCATAATAAAACATTAGAGCAATAAGTGCATCCAATTGGTCCCGTGATGTCTTGTTGAATGATTTTTCTAGTGCACTTGTATTGCCCTTCCTTTTCTTATTCTCAATCTCAAATCTATTTGAATTAGTCACATCCACTCCCCCAATTGATATGGATGAAGATGACATTGGCAACGGAACATTTTTTGGAGCTTTTCTTTCCATTTGAGTTTTTGCCTCATCCTCTAACCTTTGCATATCCGCTATGTCTTTAGGAGTAACCTTTAGACATGGCCCAATTCCTTGACCAACTATCTTCAGCAAGTGAGCTCTCACTCTTGTATATGAGCTCTTCTTTATAGCGTGACAAAAATTGCATTGCCATGAAAAATTTCCACTCCCGTCACTTAACTTTTTAATCTTAGTCACATATTGCCATAGGGGTTTAGAATCATCTTCAACAGTGCTACTGTTAGTTTCCATGGAACTCGTTACTCCTAACATTTAAAGAAAATACAAATGAATTTTGAAGTTTTCTAATGGTGTATATATAAAACTTTGGTTGATAGTTTAAAAAGATTAAAACTTTGAAAAAAAATTAAAACTGTGCAAAGATATGAAAACTTTGAAAAAGATTAAAACTTTGAAAAATATTAAAACTTTGAAAAGGATTAAAAGTTAAAACTTTGAAAGATATGAAAACTTTGAAAAAGATTAAAACTTTCAAAAAGATTAAAACTTTAAAAAAAGATTAAAACTTTCAAAAAGATTAAAACTTTCAAAAAATATTAAAACTTTAGAAGAAAACAAACTAAAACTAATAAAATATAACTAAAAAAACATACTTGAGAGTTAGTTGTTGTTTGGTGTATTTGTTTTGAGTTGCCGGCAAGCAGTAGCGGTGACCAATTGCAAGAATAGAAAAAATATCCAGCAGACAGTAGCGGTGAGAGGGACTCTTTGGTCGTTGAAGTTGGATAAAACACAGAAGAAAAAATTGAGATGAAAGCGGAAGATGAAGAGTCAAATATTCAAGAGGGAAAGCCAAGAGACGTGCCCATCACGGAAGAGAAGGGAAGAAAACGGAAGATGATTTGATTTACTGTATCTAATAAAATCTTTATATTTGATTATTTATTAGAATTAGTTTAGTTTAATGGGCTTTGGGCTGGGCTTCACTTAATTATTATTTATTAGAATTAGTTTAGTTTAGTGGGCTGGGCTTTGGGCTTCTTCTAAAAAGCAAAATGGAGTGTCCGGATAATTAAAAAATAAATAAATAAAAGGACACAGATTTAGGCGTGTCAGACACGTGTCCCCAACGTGTCCGGACAAATCCGTGTCCTCCAAGTGTCCGACACCGATACCAGCTCTAATATGAAGTGTTCGTGCTTCTTAGACTGGTATAATACCACATATCACAGCTCAATTGGTATCACCCCGTTTCAGGCTGTGTACGGGCGGCTTCCCCCACCTCTTATTCAATATGGTGATATGGAGACTCCTAATTCAACACTGGAACAACAGTTGAAACAAAGAGATGTGACTTTAGGTGCCTTAAAGGAACACCTGTGTTTGGCCCAAGAAAGAATGAAGAAATATGCTGATCGTAAAAGGAGAGATGTGGAATTTCAAGTTAACGATATTGTCTTTTTGAAGATTCGACCCTACAGACAAATCTCCATGAGAAGTAAGCGAAATGAGAAGCTAGCACCAAAATTTTTTGGGCCTTTTAAAATTCTGGAAAAGATTGGAACCGTGGCATATTGATTGGAACTACCCAGTTCAGCCTCCATTCACCCTGTATTTCATGTGTCCCAACTGAAGAAAGCTCTTGGGAATCACGAGAAGGTGCAGGAACTGGTGGCTTATGTGAATGAAAAATATGAATGACAGACACAACCAGAGGAGATATTCGGATACCGGAAAAATCCTGATACGAAAGAGTGGGAGGTGTTGATTGGTTGGAAGGGTTTACCACCGCATGAAGCAACATGGGAGGACTGAAAAATATTTCAAGCAACAATTCCCTGATTTCCACCTTGAGGACAAGGTGGCTTTAGAAGAGGAGAGTAATGTCAGGCCCCCTATACTTATTACTTATAGTAGGAAGAAAAATGGGAAAAACAGAATTCCACATGGAACACTGAGAGAGGAATAAGAGCAGGACCAGCCCTCTGTGGGTCCCGCTAGTTAGTTAGGATAAATAGAAGACGCTGGAGAGAGAGAAGGGAGAGGATAATTTCTTGAAAGAGGAGGCTGCATTTATTGTTTGGTCTTGATTTTTGGTTTATGATATTGTCGCTGTCTTTTATATTTGTTGCATTTATTTTGACGTAGGTTGAGGATCTGCTGTGATCTGGAGTTTTTTATAGTGTTCTTAAGTTTTATATTGTCTGGTTGTGGAACTTTATATTGTAATTGTTGAGGTAATCAATATATAAAGATACATCTGTAGTTTCTTTACAGTATTCTATTAAAATTATGGGAATGTTTGGAGCAAAGACTGGAGTTGTCATGAGGCCCCCAATATAAGAATTTAATACGACATGCAATAGATGTTTTTTTATTGTTGGCCCACGAACTTTTTGACAAGAGTGGAGTTAGCAACTCTATGATGGAAATCCAATTAGTATTAACGTAGAAATATTATTGATAGTAGTAAGGGAATGAATTCCCAATTACAATATACGACTCAGACCTTTTGCAACCTATCTTTCAAGGTAGGACAGAGAGGAACTACTTACTAAAACTCTAACTGGTTTTCCCGCCCATCTATTTCATATATTTATACTAATCTCTCATTTCTTCCCACTAACTAACTCACACGTGCTTCTCACGTATTAATTCTTCTTCTTCTCTCTCTTGCTATATTAATGTAAGATAGGAGGTCTATCATTCACTCCTTCTCCAAATTCACCTTGTCCTCAAGGTGGAAATCTAGAAAACGTGAGAAGCACGTGTGAGTTAGTTAGTGGGAAGAAATGAAATCTGGAAAACGTTGTTGCATATCTTCATAAAGTTCCCATGTCGCCTCATGTCGAGGCAGTCCTTTCCAACTTACTAAAACATCCCATCCACCCGCCTTATTCTTCAAGTATCCATAGATTTCCTCCGGTATAGCCTTCCACTCATAATTCTCTATCAAATATGGAAGATCATTTTGATTCTCCTTGTGGGATCCGATTACCTTCGTCAGCTGAGACACATGGAAGACAGGGTGTATAGTAGCATTGTCAGGCAGTTCCAGCTTATAAGCCACTGAACCAATCTTTGCTACTATTTTATACGGCCCAAAGAACTTAGGAGATAGCTTTTCATTTCTTTTCTTTCGCAAAGACAGTTGTCGGTAAGGCCTTATCTTCAGCAACACTAAATCCCCCACCTGGTAGTGAACTTCCCTCCTTTTTAAATCGGCATATTTCTTCATCTTGTCTTGTGCCACTCTCAAATGTTCCTTCAACATTCCGAGCACTAAATCTCTTTCCTTCAACTGTTCATCCAACGTTGAATTCGATGTGTCACGACCTCCATAATATATCAAAGGAGGTGGTAATCGCCCATAAACTGTTTGAAAAGGTGTAATCCCCAATGAACGTTGGTACGTAGTATTGTACCAATATTCAGCCCAATGCAACCATTTCACCCATTCTTTTGGTTTTTCTCCGCAAAAACAGCGCAAATAGCTTTCTACTCCTTGATTCACTACCTCTGTTTGTCCATCGGATTGAAGGTGATATGCGGTACTGTAGTTCAGTCCCAATTCAGCAAATCGAAACAGCTCCCTCCAGAAGTGGCTTAAGAATACCTTATCCCTGTCCGAGACTATAGATTTAGGAAACCCATGTAATCGTACTATTTCTTTGACAAACACTTCAGCTACTCCTTTGGCCGTGTATGGATGTTTCAATGGCACAAAGTGCCCATATTTGCTTAACCTATCAACCACAAATTCTATTAGGAATCTTTAAAGGTGTTAATAAGCCAGCTGGGGATAGTGCCAACGTTTTATTTCGTTGACAAACCATACATTCTTCGCAATATTTCTTAACATCCTGCTTCATTCCCTCCCAATATAACTCCCCTGTCAGTCTTATAAGTACGCAGGAATCCCGAGTGGCCTCCAAATACTGAGTCATGATAAGTGTGCAGAATCATAGGGATCAATTTGGATGTACTGGATAATACCATTCGATCTTTATACATCAGTATCCCCTGTTTTAACAAAAATTTACCTTCTTGACCCCCTTCCTTTTCTTCCAACTCCATCTTGATTTTCTTTAGCTTCTCATCCTTTTCTACCTCTTCCCTTATAACTCCCACATCAATTATATTTGGAGCTGTCAACTGATTCAAATGGACTGTAGGTGGCATTCTAGATAAAGCATCAGCGGCTTTATTCTCAAGTATGAGTTTATACACCACTTCAAACGCATAGCCAAGCAATTTAGAAATCCATTTCTGGTACTGGAGTTGAATGACTCGCTGTTCTAACAGAAACTTAAGCGAACGTTGGTCAGTTCTCACCACAAATTTATTTCCCAACAAATACGGACGCCATCTCTGAACTGCCATAACCACAACCATTAATTCCCTTTCAGAAACTGGTTTAGCCCTGTCCCTTATTGCCAAGGTATGACTGTAGAAAGCAATTGGATGTTTGTTCTGTACCAACACTGCTCCCAAACCATACCCAGACGCATTTGTCTCTATCTTAAAGGGAATACTGAAGTCCGGTAGTGCTAACACAGGGAGAGTCATCATGACTTGTTGTAACTTAGTGAAAGCCTCTTGTGCTTCCAAGTTCCACTGGAATCCGCCAATCTTCAAAAGCTGTGTTAATGGAGCTGCCATAGTGCCATAATCCCGGACAAATTTTTTCAGGTGGATATGATGCTCAATCGCTCTTCGAGTCAACTTCAGTTACGCCTAAAGTATCACGGCTGTAGATTCTGGCCATTCAAAAACATCCACAAACTTCTTAAGTATCACGGCTATAGATTCCTCCACTGTCAACACTTCTTCAATAAAATCCTCCTCCTCAAACTCTCTCCTTTCCAAGGTTCTGCATTCTACCAAGAATCCTTGATCTTCATCTCCCTATCTCTTCATCAGATTTTTTAGACTGACCCTTGCTTTAGTCAGGCTCGGATCTCCTTGAATAACAATCTTCTTCCCTTGATATGTGAATGTCAATATTAAGTTCTTCCAGTCAACTTCAGTTACGCCTAAAGAATACATCCATTGCATTCCTAGGATAACATCCACACCACCCAACTCTAATGGTAAAAATTCAATCCAAAATTCAAGATTATAACCAAAACAACAATCCAAAACACCCAAAAACTCACCAAAAAAAATGGACCACAAACGATGAAGATAACTTGAGTTTGGAAGTGTGACGACGTAGGAGGTGACTAAGTACTACAACACCTATATAGAAGAAAGAAAGAAAGATAAAGAGAACCTACCATGCACGTTTGAGAAATATAAACTCGAATGACAACCGTTAGTGGCACTAGGAGGTTGGCCAACATATGAGTCAAGTGTTGGTGGTGATGCGATTACAAATGGAGCAAGAGAGTGAAAGATCGAGGGAGGGGACAAAACTTGAATGAGTACGTAAGTGAATGTGAACGACGACAGAGATGAATCGTTAAGTAAAATGACGAAGAAGATGATTGGCGAAGTATCCCATGAGTGCTGGAGGAAAGTTTTTTAAATAGAATGCAAAATGCAACGGGTTTACTTGACCATGTTCTTATTAAGATTTCTTTTGTTTTATTATATTATCAACAAAAACAAAAACAAAAAAGTATTTAATGACAGTTAATAAATGTCATAGAATGATACATTTAAAATTTGTCATAATTTTTTAAAGTATGAAATTTTTTGTCTTTTCTTGCCAAAAACGCATTCTCTAAAATTATGATATTTTTCTCTCTCCAATCTCCATTTGGCTACATCCATGTGTCATCGAAGCCTAAATTTGTGGTAGTGACAGGTGTAGTGTGTCTAGCCACATACATTCCAACGTCCAAGTCAATCTTGTGTTTCAGAGTAACTAGACGGTAGAGAAAATAGTAGGGTATTTGGGCACACCTTAGACCAATAACCTAGGTCGTTTATATAGAATGGTGATTCATAACTGATGCTCGAGCTCATAATTGTCCTTCTCACATTTCCAAAACCATTAAGTTGATAATCCATGAGCAGTTATGCAACATATCAATGAATACTCACAACACACCCTTTATGACACGCTTTCGTTCATAACTGAAATATTTCACATT
>JACWES010000030.1:109778-114356 GCA_025688845.1 Cucumis hystrix
GTGAGAACGGGAAACGTCACCTACGAGCGTGGTGACAGTTCGTCGGGCTCTGTCGCCCAGATGGAAGAACGAGTTATGGAGCTTGATAACTCACAAAAGAATATGATGGAGATGATAAACGGCATGACGGAGGATTTTCGAGCAACCCTCGATGTCGTTCGGAACGAACTCGCAGAGGTAAACACGAGGGTGAACCTTACCATGCGGGCATTAGCAAACCAGGCTCCAGCTGGAGGAGTCATTCCTGTTGGCAGAATCAAGATTCCTGAACCCAAGCCCTTCTCTGGGGTAAGGGACGCAAAGGCGTTGGAAAACTTCATCTTTGATGTTGAGCAGTATTTCAAGGCCACTAACACTGTTACCGAAGAGGCCAAGGTGACGTTGGCAACCATGCATCTATCTGAAGATGCGAAGTTATGGTGGAGATCCCGATACATGGACATCCAAGAGGGGCGTTGCACCATCGACACGTGGGACGCCCTAAAAGGAGAGCTTCGTTCTCAATTCTTCCCTGAGAACGTCGAAATTCTGGCTCGACGAAAGTTACGTGAATTGAAACACACGGGAAACATCAGGGACTATGTGAAACAATTTGCTGGAGTGATGTTGGATATACGCGATATGTCGGAGAAAGACAAAGTTTTCTGTTTTGTCGAAGGTTTGAAGCCGTGGGCTAAGACCAAGCTGTATGAGCAACGGGTCCAAGACCTCACGTCGGCATACGCAGTGGCTGAACGGTTGTTCGATCTATCTAGTGAATCTCAAGATGTAAGACGACAACAAGCTTCCTCCTCTGGGGAAAACCGGAACAACCGCCCAAGTTCCCCTAAGTCTGCAGGGGGGGACAAATGGCAAGGTGGGGACCGCAAGAACTCTCAAGCAAACACAGGAAACAACTGGCGGGGACCAAACCATCAGAACACAACCGGTCGTCCCATAAGTTGTTTCATATGTAAAGGGCCTCATCTGGCCAGAGAGTGCCCCAATCGGACCGCCTTCAATGCTTTTCAAGCCACCCTAGCTTCAGACTCAGATGATAGATTGAGTCAAACTGAGGGAGAAGCTGGACCAGTAGAAGAGGGCGAGAATCCCCGGATGGGGGCTCTGAAGTTTCTGTCGTCACTCCAGAAGAAGATGGGAGAGACCAGTGGGCAGGCGAAGAATGGTCTAATGTATGTAGACTGTTGGGTTAACCAGAAGTCGCCCAGGAGCACTATGGTGGATTCTGGTGCCACCCACAATTTCATAGCAGAAGCAGAAGCCAGACGGCTGAACCTCCGCTGGGAGAAAGACGCAGGAAAGATGAAGGCCGTGAACTCAGCCGCCTTACCTATTGTCGGGTTAGTAAAACGAACGACAATAAGGTTGGGGGAATGGAGCGGTCTCATAGATTTGGTGGTCGCCAAGATGGATGACTTTGATGTAGTATTGGGTATGGAATTTCTACTTGAACATCAGGTCATACCAATGCCACTAGCCAGATGTCTAGTGATTACTGGAGCAGCGCCCACTGTTGTACAAACAGAGATCCGTCAGCCTGATGGGATAAAAATGATTTCGGCTATGCAATTAAAGAAGGGCCTTGCCCGTGACGAACCGACATTCATGGCTATTCCGCTGGAATCGTTGGAAAGCCCAGGGGAAACCATCCCCAAAGACATCCTGCGTGTCTTAGAGAAGTACAAGGATGTGATGCCGGACAGCCTGCCTAAGTCGTTGCCTCCACGAAGAATGATCGATCACGAGATTGAGTTACTGCTAGGGGCAAAATCGCCTGCGAAGAATGCGTATCGTATGGCGCCACCGGAGTTAGCTGAACTTCGGAAACAGTTAGATGAACTACTGAGCGCAGGGTTTGTGAGACCTGCGAAAGCTCCATATGGAGCCCCGGTCCTTTTCCAGAAGAAGAAGGATGGAAGTCTGCGGTTGTGCATTGACTACCGCGCCCTGAACAAGATCACGGTCCGCAACAGATACCCGCTACCTATAATCACGGACTTATTTGACCGTCTGCATGGAGCAAAGTATTTCTCGAAACTAGACCTGCGGTCAGGTTACTATCAAGTA
This sequence comes from Cucumis hystrix, assembly GCA_025688845.1. Lineage (NCBI taxonomy): Eukaryota > Viridiplantae > Streptophyta > Magnoliopsida > Cucurbitales > Cucurbitaceae > Cucumis > Cucumis hystrix. The sequence continues at coordinate 111,846 of JACWES010000030.1, forward strand.
AGAATTGCCGAGGGAGACGAGCCCAAAACGACTTGCGTCACCAGATACGGGGCGTTTGAGTTCCTTGTCATGCCATTTGGTCTTACCAATGCGCCGGCGACGTTCTGCACACTAATGAACCAGGTCTTCCATGAATACCTCGACAAGTTTGTCGTGGTCTATCTTGACGATATAGTGGTTTATAGTTCCACGATGGAAGAACACAAGGACCACCTCCAAAGAGTTTTTCAGAAATTGAAGGAGAACCAGCTGTATGTCAAGAGGGAAAAGTGTTCCTTTGCGCAAGAGCGGATAAATTTTCTGGGCCATGTGATTGAGTGTGGCCGAATCAGCATGGAGGAGGGGAAGATTGTCGCGATCCGTGATTGGGAAGTACCAAGGTCAGTCACTGACTTGCGCTCCTTCCTCGGGTTAGCCAATTATTATAGGCGGTTTGTGGAAGGATTCTCCAAAAGAGCAAGCCCGCTAACTGACTTGCTGAAGAAAGACAACAAATGGACTTGGACACCCGAATGCCAGGCCGCTTTTGACGAGTTAAAGCAAGCGATGATCAAAGGGCCAGTTTTGGGGATCGCCGATGTGACCCAACCGTTTGAAGTTGAGACCGATGCGTCTGACTACGCGTTGGGTGGTGTTCTCCTACAGAATGGACACCCCATCACCTATGAGAGTCGAAAGCTTAATGTGGCGGAGAGGAGGTACACTGTATCGGAGAAAGAAATGCTCGCTGTGGTACACTGTTTAAGGGCCTGGAGGCAGTATTTACTGGGGTCAACTTTTGTTGTGAAGACAGACAACAGTGCTACTTGCCACTTCTTCACCCAACCAAAGTTGACCTCAAAACAAGCAAGATGGCAGGAATTCCAAGCCGAGTTTGATTTTGAGTTCGAGCATAAGAAGGGAGTGAGCAACCAGGCAGCTGATGCGCTTAGTCGAAAAGGTGAACACGCTGTCCAAGGCATGTTGGCACACCTTTACGCGAGTCAGATCGATGGTCCTATGCGCGATGTGTTGAGGGAATTCTTGCAGAAAGATTCTGCCGCTCGAAGTGTCATGAGTTTAGCTGAGGCGGGTAAGACAAGACAGTTTTGGGTCGAAGATGGTCTGTTGGTGACAAAGGGGAGACGGCTGTATGTCCCTAGAGGGGGCGACCTGAGGAGGAAATTACTACACGAGTGTCACGACACTCTGTGGGCCGGCCACCCCGGATGGCAGAGAACGTACGCCTTGTTGAAGAAGGGTTACTTTTGGCCCAGTATGAGAGACGATGTTATGCAATATACGAAGACATGTCTCGTCTGTCAACAAGACAAAGTCGAGAAAGCAAAGGTTGCTGGACTTCTCGAACCCCTGCCAGTTCCAACGAGACTGTGGGAGAGTGTTTCTATCGACTTCATCACCCATCTCCCCAAAGTAGGCGACTATGAGACTATCTTAGTCATCATAGATCGATTCTCGAAATATGCCACTTTTGTTCCCACTACGAAGCAGTGTTCGGCAGAGTTGACTGCTCAATTGTTCTTTAAACATGTCGTGAAGCTGTGGGGTGTACCGACCAGTATTGTGAGTGATCGAGATGGTCGGTTCATTGGCACCTTTTGGACGGAGTTATTCACCTTCTTGGGGACAAGTCTGAATGTATCCTCAAGTTACCACCCTCAGACAGATGGTCAGACCGAGCGGTTCAACTGTATGCTTGAAGAATACTTGCGCCATTTTGTCACTGCAAGGCAAAAGAATTGGGCGCAGTTGCTGGATGTGGCCCAGTTCTGTTTCAATGCTCAGACGAGCTCATCAACTGGGAAGAGCCCTTTCGAGATTGTTTGCGGAAGGCAGCCGGTGTTGCCACACCTTGTTGATCATCCCTACGCAGGGAAGAACCCTCAAGCTCACAACTTTACTAGGGAATGGAAGCAGACCACAGACATCGCCCGAGCCTATCTGGAGAAGGCATCGAAGCGGATGAAGAAGTGGGCAGACAAGAGGCGCCGCCCTCTAGAGTTTCAGGTGGGAGATCAGGTCCTCATTAAGTTACGACCGGGACAGATGCGGTTCCGTGGACGCAAAGACCAACGCCTCGTGAGAAAATACGAGGGACCAGTAGAAGTGCTGAAAAAGGTAGGGAACACGTCTTACAGAGTTGAGTTGCCCGCGTGGATGAAAATCCACCCAGTAATTCATGTGAGTAATTTGAAGCCCTACCATCAAGATCCTGATGACATGCAACGTAATGTCATAGTCCGACCAACCATCGACCTCAGTCAAAAAGAGAATAAAGAAGTTGAAGAAATTCTTGCTGAGCGAGTGAGTAAGGGCCGAAGACCCACAAGAAGGATCCACGAGTACTTGGTAAAGTGGAAGAACCTTACTGTGGAGGAAACCAGTTGGGAACGTGCCGAAGACTTGGAAGCCGAAGCGCAGAAGATCGAGGAGTTCAAGCTGCACCAGTCGACAGGGACGTCAACTGTTTAGGTGGGGGAGAATGTAACGGACATACTTGTCCAAGGTGTG
>JACWES010000032.1:0-66431 GCA_025688845.1 Cucumis hystrix
AAAATATAGTAAAATTTTGGATTCTATCAATTATAGAAATTGATAATTAGTGTTATTGAAATAGAAGCATATATGTGTAATCAATGTCTCATTATTGATAAAATTTGAAACTTTTCTATATTTCGTAAATATTTTGTCAAATTTGTTATTTTTTACAATGTCATTTATATATATATAATAAAAAAAACAAAACTAAAGAATATTTCTCACGGGAACCCGATCCACGTGAAATCTCTACAAGAAATCTTCGTTCTCTATGGAAAAATTTGTGAGGATGAAAAATGGGATAAGTGGCGGAGATGAAGACGAAGACGAAAAGTGGCTTCTCTTGTCTCCGCCCTGGCTTGTGGAAATCTTTAAGCCGAATAATGTTGTTTTTAGATTTTTTTGGTTTGCCATAAATGCTCTGTTTCTAAAGGTAATAAACAGAGCCCAAGAAACTCCCACCACAATCTTCAGTTCTAACTAATTTTCTCTATCTATCACTCACTCTCACAAATTAGTCTCAATTATTGTTTAGAAAGGATTTTTCCTTTTTTGTTTAATTTGTAAATATTTTAGTTTATTTTACTATATTTGAAAATGTCCCTATATATAATATATATACACATATAAAAATATAGAGACATATATATGTATATATATTCATATTTTTTTCTTTCGGGATGGGGGATTGGGTTGGGGTCGGGAACATATTTTTCATCCCGGTCCTAAAATGTTAACGAAAAAAAATAATATCTACTCCCTCCCTCATTTTTCGTCTCTCATTTAGGACAGATTGCTATGAGTTAAATAGATATCTTTAATTTCGCTCAAGATTTTTCAAAACTAAAATTCAATTCAACGGCAACAGAGTGAGATTAAAATTTAATTTTGGAGATCATCTTAAGATTGAAAGTCAAATTAGGAAATTAAACACTATTAAATAAAAGCCCATAGTTCTATCTCTAGAATATCTGTCCAAATTTCTTCTACTATCTGAAAGTGAAACCAAATCTCTATATTACGAAACAAATGGGAATGAAGTTTGGTTTTCCCGACTTAAACCAAATTTACATTCCTCAAAGAAGAAGGGATTCTTCTGGTGTCGGAACGAAACAAAAATCTACTTTAACTGAAACTTCCTAACCCCAAATATCCACGATCGACGTTGCCGTTGTTCTTATGGTTATTGCACACTCTGTTTTCGACATTGAAAGTTTCTGCAATCACGAACTCCAAAAGTATCTCAAAGCCCACAAGAGAAAGAACCCTCCAACTATGGCCGTTAACAACAAACGACCGAGGAATAAAAGGGCAAAACATATGGATTTTTCGTTGGTTACTGAGATACCGACGACTATGAGAGAATGAATAGTAGAGATGGGTGGGTATGAAATTAAATATGTATATCTATTATATCTATTAAATATGTATATCTATTATATATATAAAACTAGCAGAAAAGTGAATTGAAGATATAGAAATTGGAAAAAGTAATTGTGACTTTTGGGGAAATTAGATAATTGAAAAGATGAAAATATTATTTGAATATTTAAAAGCATGTGAGAGCCCAGGGAAGTAATGTTGCAAATATATGTTTAGAAAATTTAGAAAAATTTATTTTTTAAACTTTGTATTTTATTTTTAAAAAAAATCTTAAATTCAAGAGAACTCCATAAAAAATGATTAATAAAAAATTTAAAATATATAAAAATAATTATAAATGGTAGTTTCTTAACAATTTTATAAATAACTGAGAATTGATTATTAATAATTAACTATTTTTAGTTTAAATAATGTTATCAACAGCGTTCAATGTCATTGAGTGGGCGTGCCGGAGTGGTTATCGGGCATGACTAGAAATCATGTGGGCTTTGCCCGCGCAGGTTCGAATCCTGCCGCTCACGCTTCTTTTCTTTTCCTTTGCCTTATGTTCACTGAGTCAATTTATTATTTCAATATATTTGATTTTGTTAATATGTTATGAGCTAGTAATTAGTTAATTAAACTCCTTTCTTATTTAACATTTATTCTTTAATCATGGGACAATTATATAATCACCATATATTCCTATAATTAGTAATTAATTATTAAAATACATTATTACTTAAAATAATAATCCTACTAAATATATTGAAATATAATCATATAACTTTTAAGGTTTTCCATGAGTTTACATAAGTTTACAGTCAACCCAATTTGGATTATAGTTAAATTTAATATATATTACTCTGTATTTGATTATCATCATTAATTTTTCAAAATTTGTTTTTTAAACATTATCATCTAAAAGTTTTAACCTTGAATATTTATTTCTAATTATTTAGCTTTTACGGTTTTAAACTTATAATAATTTAATTTTTGATGTTTCAATATGTAATAATATAGTCTCTTTATTTTTAAGTTTGTAACAATTTTTTTTACCAAACTTAATTGTCACATTCGGTTATGTAAACTTAAATATATATATCTATAACATATTTAAAAAGAAGATTTCTTGTAGAGATTTCACGTGGATCGGGTTCCCGTGAGAAAATATTCTTTAGTTTTGTTTTTTTATTATATATATATAAATGACATTGTAAAAAATGACAAATTTGACAAAATATTTACGAAATATAGAAAAGTTTCAAATTTTATCAATAATGGNTTTTTAAGTTTGTAACAATTTTTTTTACCAAACTTAATTGTCACATTCGGTTATGTAAACTTAAATATATATATCTATAACATATTTAAAAAGAAGTAGAAGCATATGTGCAAATGAGACAATTTTGGTGCAAATTTGAAAAAGTTTCACATTTGCCAATGAGAAATCTAAATTCATTAATCCATTTCTTTTCTTTACATCAAAAGGACCGAATGGACCTTTAAATTTCATTCTCCTAAATCTCTAAAACCCTACGTGTCATTTTCTTAGTAAATTTGCATTTTTTTCTATATAAAAAAGAAGAAATAAAAGAAACACAATTTTCCATCTTCTTCCTTCCTCGCTTCGCACCTCAATTCCAAAATTAGTCATTCCTATGTTGTTAGATCACATAAAGGTACTCAGTTTAATTAGCAAGTTGCTAATTTAACCAACGCCAAGCAAAGACGATGAGCTTCATCTTCATCATCTTTTCTGAAGCTCCAAACTTGAATCTCTTCTCCACTCTTGAATCCCCTTTTTTCAACCATCGAATTCCAATGTCTCATCAAACAGTAAACTTCTCCACTTCCAATTTTCCACTTCTTCAAACAAACCATTCTTTCTTCTAGAACATCGTCCAATATCATTACGTTTATCCCCCTCTTGTTCTTATTTTCTTGTTCGCTCAGTAACTGACTCTCTTCCTCGGTTGCAAAATCAAACGATAGTAGTTTTTTGTTCATCGACAAACGACCATGGTTTTTGTTTAAATCCGTATCAGCAAGTTGTTTTTGAATCACTAGGTTTATTTCATACCCACCCATCTCTAGAATCCGATCTCTCATCGTCACCGGCATCGGCGGACGCTCACTCTGGTTTACATTCTTCTTCCTCTGTTTCTTAGTCTTACTCGTTGATGCCTCCGTCGGAATCGGAGGGTTTTTTCTCTTGTGGGTTTTGTTGAATTTTTGCTGTTGAACATCAGGAACAGAGTTTGCCAGTTGTATTAGAATAGACGCAGCCTCCGCCATAGACAAGGGGAGTTGGGTTTCAGTCATGGATTGCTCTTTCTTGCCGAGGCCGGAGGAAGATCCACGTCTTTTCCGAGGTATGTAAACATTGTTTAAATCAGGAAGTTGAAGACAGATTCTAAAGCCACCATGAACGGATGTCTCCATTACCATTATTTGTTAAACACAGAAAGTGAATGTGAGATTTGAGATTGAAACAGAGTAGAGAGAATTGAATGAAGTGATGATGATTTGTGAGTAATTTGTTGATGGGAGTGAAATAAAAAGCTTAATATAGGAATTATTTTCCTTTTATGAATCTGTTTACCGTTGGGTTAGGAAAATAAAATGGAAAATATTTGGAAATCTTATGTTCTTCAAAATTTGTTTCCATATCTGAAAGTTGGGTCAAAGTTAGTCAAAGTGTGTTAGTGCCATAATTGCATTTATTTGATATCCCACAAATCCGACTGGCGGAGTAATTACTCATAAAACATCTCAACACCTTCGACATTGCTCCCTTCTAATTTAATGATGAATTATATTATTGAAATTTGTTTAAGGCAAGCCATAGTTTGGAGTTCTGATTATTAAATCAAACAGTTTTATGAATTTTCCAAATTTTCATTATGTTCCCAAAGTTGGTATATATATATATATATATAGTTCAGTTGTATTCTCAAATGAGGCCATAAATGTGTATGTTTATATAAAATGTCAACCTGGAAGTTAGAACTTAGAAGTCTTCAAACCTTATCACCTTTTGTTCTTATATAACTAAAACATAATTAGTTAAAAATAAATATTAGTCATAAAGCTCATTGAGTGGGCGTGCCGGAGTGGTTATCGGGCATGACTAGAAATCATGTGGGCTCTGCCCGCGCAGGTTCGAATCCTGCCGCTCACGCTCTTTTTTTAAAATTTAAAATTTATGATAAAGTAAAAAGAATATTTATTATTATGTAAATAACACTATCAAATTATCTAATTATCAAATTTAGAAAAGGTGGAATGTTAGTCTCTTAAACAAAATATGTCTACTGCCAACAAAATCATTCAATTTCAAATATTAATGTATATAATAATAATAATTCTTTCAACGCAACATATTCCAAAATCATCATTTGACTGAAAAAATTGGGCAAAAGCTAAATTTAATTAGATGCATTAAAATAAGGAAAATAATATTATTAAATAAAGAAAGAAAGAAAGAAGTATAATTAATTAAACATATAAAGTTATATAAATTTAATTTGTGTATAGTAGAAGACAAAGTAATCCAAGAGTGGACAACATATTCAACTTTAGTGCAAGATTATGAATTTGAGTCTCCTCCTCTTTGCTTTGCTATGATTAGATTAAACTAAATTAGCAACTTCTTATTTTGTACTTATTATTATTTTGATGTAACAAAGACTTTAATATTTCTATTGATATGTAGTGCTTCTCTCAGTTTGAATGAAAAGTGATTACAATGATATTTGTATAGGTGTAAATCTAAAAAATAGCTATAGAAAAAGAATCTTTGATGATGTTTCATATCAAATCATTAAGTAAAATTTTCTCATTTTTTTCCATTATAAAGAAACACAATTTTTCTAGAAAATAATATTCATATTAAAAATAAATTGAAAAAAAAACTCATTTTATATAAAAGACACAAAGAAACTTACATTATTAACGGAAGAAACTTTGAAAGTTTGCAAAAAGAAAAAAAAAATTCACATTGCCTACAATAATTCAGGTTAAAATAAAATTTAGATTTTTACATAGAAAAATCATTTTAGTTAAAAAGGATTGAGGAAAAAAAAAACAAAATAAATTTTAAAAAAAGAACACTTATAACAAAGTGAATCACAATGAACTATGGAATCTAGAAGAAGCTATTAGAAACTATTAATTTCCCTTTTTTTCCCCTTTAGTTGATTGGTTGATGATTACTAGGGCTATATTATGTAATTTGAATAAGAAATAAATATTTTTTAAAATTTGAAATCAATATGAAATCTATCAAACAATTACATGGTTTTTTTCTTCAATTTTTTTATCTACCAATCAAACTCAAACCATTCTATTTTTTCGAATTTAAAACTTATTTCAAGAAAGTATTCAAATAATAATAATTAAGTACTAAATTATAATTAATATGACATTTTAAATAATCATTCTTAAATATAGCAAAAAAAATTAAAAGAGGTTTTCAAAATAGAAAAAATTGACAAACCATCTACACTCCATATAACAAAACTAACAAAATTCATATTTTTTTTTATAAACGCGTAATTATTTTTTCAAATGGTCTATTTTAATTTTTACAATTTTCCTTTCATTTATTATTATATATATATAGATATATGTAATGTTCACCAACATTGTAAAATTAGTTGTAAACGTTGGTTAAAAAAAAAGTTGAATTTTGTTTTAGCTCTTTTTCCTTTATTTTTCCCCCCTTAAATATTACAACTTTATTTGTAGTTTAGTTTTGGGAGAAAGAAATCCATAAGTTCAAAATACAATTTTTGCTTATTAAAATCGTAAAAAAGTAATACGTGATCATTATATTTGACCATTAAAAATTTGAGTTTTAATGATACTTGAAATAAAGAAAAATAATAATTGAATAGGATAAAATTTATTTTTCAAACTAAAAATACGGAATTTTCCTTGACAATATTTGATTGACATAATTTGATTTTTCTTGACACAATTTATGCGTAGTTAATTAACGACATAATTTTTGTGTCAATAAAAAATTATCCTAATAAAAAAAATTATCCTTTTTTTGTGTTGGATTTTTGGTACTACATAGAGTTTTTTTTTTTTTGGAGAAAGATGAAGATTTAGGGGTTGATAGGAAGAGAAGACAAAATGGAGGTTATAGATCTTTTGGTTCTTTTTAAGAAGGTGAAAGCTAAGAGAAGTAGGGACTATAGAGCCTAGAGATTTGGATGAAGAAGAGAGGATGCGAGGATTGTAGAATTTTCTAGAGTTTTTTTATGCGGTCTTTTCTTTATGTATTGTTTCCATAGATGAAATTATTTATAGCAAAAAAGGCTTATTTATTGGCTAAAAATTCAAAATGGTTTTTTTAAAAATTGAAAATAATACTAACTTTGGCATACATTTCAAAACAATAGGAAGCCTTTAATAACTAAAATGGTTTTTTCTTTGTGTTCAGATGTATGATGTAAACTAATTAAAAGTCAAAGTCAATTGCAAACTATTCAAATCGATATTTAAAAGAAGTGTAGAGTAGAATTTATGTGGGAAATTAGTATAAAAATGAGCAAATTTTTTTTTTTCTTTTTTCTAATATGGAATCTCCAATTTCAACAACTTGTTTAAATTTGGTTAAACTACCTCATACAAAATATCAAATTGCTTTTAGACAAAGATTGTTGTTGAACTCATCATTTTCCTCTATTATATGAGGCATACAATTTCAAACGTAAAACTTTAAATTTTATATCACTAAATAGCCTAGGAACATGTAAATTAAATTACAACATCTCCTTACTTTATCTTAGAACTCAAGGACACAGCGCATCAAACCTTTCGATCATCTTCTCATCAAGTCTCTTTTAAGTATATAAAACCTATTAAAAAGGATTCAAAAAATTACTATATTAATACATATTATATTTCACAAGCTAAAAACTAGAGAGATGATCATAATGAAAAACATAGGCCTCCAAAAGTTAGAACAAACTCACCCCATCAAAATTGTGTAATAGTGATGACATTGGAGAAGAATTCCTCATTGACATCTTCTCTCTTTTGATTTGAATAAGTTTGTCAGCAACACACCATGGAAAACTCAAAAAGTGATCCCTTTGTGTACCTTCATTGTAACAACCCCAATAATCTGGGTGATACGTGACACAATACCATGCAGATGCTCTTGCATATTCGTCTTGGATATCGTCATATGTAGACTTACTTTCATTCTCATTGAACCAAAACCTGACCTCCTTTCTTAGAGACTTCATAGCAAATGCAATTTGTTCCAAATCCTTCCTTTTATCAAAAGATTTCGCCATTGTTAAGATATTTCCACTAACTAATTCAGGTTCTGTTTTAATACCATAATAATCCATAAGGTTCCCCAACTTGAAATCGTACTTAATTTTGTAATCAAAAGCTTCTCTCAAATACTTTTCAAACCCATCTACTTCCATGTCTGGATCGTAGCACTTGGTTGCAACTTCTCTAGTGAAAATTTCAAAGGCGTTGACATCATATGAAACATCTTTCACTCCTCTAAAAAGCTTCCCAAGAACACCATTTGATACATAAGTTGGTTTATTAGGCTTGTCCATGAAATCAGGATACTCGTGGACACGAAGGTTGCGTGGCAAGTTTGCTGGCACACCAGTCTTCGGGAAGTCAACAGCAGTGGAGAACAATTTTGCAAGTTTAATACATTCAACACTCATTGCCTTCTTAGAGTTCTTATCTGCAAAGACAGTGTGAGCATTCGCAATGGCTCCAAGACCATCGTTCACCATGTAATTGGCAAAATATTCTTGAACTTCCTGTATCAAAATAATCATATTTAATTCAAACTTATTGTAAAATAAAAAATTTCTTGTAAACTTTTAAATATGAAACAAATGCATGCATATTGTTATTTATATAAAAATAACAAAAAAGATGCACATATTTGGAATAGTAATAAATACGTCCTAAAAACACACCTCAATTGTGACATCATGATCCAATTGTATTGTTGGTGCAGGCTTGTAGCTCATAGGTTTAACTTGTTTGATACAAGTTAGCTCTGAATCCCAACAAACAAAGTACAAGTCACCATCCAAATCACTTCCAGAACACTCGTTTGAGTGAGGCCTAATATAACATATTGAAATATTAGTTTAGGACAATTAAAAAAAAAATATTGCTGAATATATGTATGCAACTTAATATATGCAATCATGAAATAAATGAATTTGTAACAAATATTGATATGTGATAAACGCTCAATATACACAAGTAATTCATAAACAATAAGCTTTCCTACCTTTTTCCTTTTTGTGGAAAAACAACACAGTCCACCATGTGATGTAGAGCTTTCACATCAATAGCATCGAGCACACGCACATCCCCCGGATGTAAACATGGATTTTTAGCAACAACTACTTTACCCTTAACTACACAATTACCTTCACTTGATCTTCCAGGGATAGAGCAATGAACAAACACCTGCCCATATTCTAGTGTTTGAGTTTCATCCAGACAACCCATCATTGTCCTTCCCTTTGGAACAAATATCCTTGACTTTGTCCTCAAATCTAACAATTTAACTGCACGAAATGTCCGTAGCATCATATTTAGAAAAGGTTCTTCATTTGGCATGTAAAACGAAAGTAGTTCCTTCAAAATACTAGTCATTTCTCCAGGGGACATCAACTCCAACACTTCTAATGCCCTTGACGGATCTTCCAAAATAGAATCTAGTTGATCTATAGCCTCCTTTTGTTTTTTCACAAAAACATCGTCCCTAATTCCAAGAGTTGATAGAAGGTTTATCACCTGACGATTAAGAAAACATGGTTGATACTTGCTCCACAACAAAACATCAAGTTGTGTATCGAGTGACATATACTTCAACATACTCTTTCGTAATGACAATTTCTTTTCCGATGTAGGGTCAATAGCTACAACACCTTTGTATCCAGCATAGCGAATCTGAAAGGCAGATGGTGTATGACTGGTCAAACCACATTTTTCAGCAACTTTCTTAGCTAGTGTTTTAGATATTTTTCCAATCCCATCAGAGAAACAATACATAATGTTCTTCCTTTCAACTTCTACGTCAGGAATAACTTCAATTTCATGTTCTTCGACACACAAAGTTTTTCTAGATGAGCCAAAAGATTGACCAAGTCGAGCAGCATATTTTGCCACATTTCTTATATGATGAAAGTCACCCATCCACTCTCGGATATCTGCTGCACTTAGCCCCTCCCTCGACGCAAACATCCAAAAAGAATTTTCCCTTAATTGACTAGCTGAGAAAGCCAGAAACTCAAACTTTTTATCACCAATGACTATACCATTTTTTAACACAGATACTACTCTATCATATACTCTAGTTCTTTGACTATTTTTAGGAGATGATGAACGTGGAGCTAGATCAATGGAATGAAGTTTATCCAATTCCTCATCAACAAAAGACACACGAAGAAAATTATCTATATCACCAATAAAACGACGGACTACTCTATTAGAAAGATTGGCCTCCGGACCACAGAAGTACACTTTCAACGGTGTAATTTGAACTCTATGCACATACACTAGGCCATCATCTAGAGAAATATTAGGTTTCCATGGAAGCTGATTAGAGATGTAGTATGAAAGATATTGGTCTTTGAGCCACTTTTGTGGTTTATAACAGCATTCCTTCAAATTTAACAATTTTTCTAAGGCATGCTCAATGTAGTAAAGATGAAATCTACTTGAATCAACAAGTCGAAAGAATTCATCATCTAGCGTCGGTCCAGAAAGATAACCATGTTGAAGGAGGGCATTGATTTTGAACAAAATTTTGTAAGAGATATCGAAGGCTTGGGGTGGAGTAATGATAGGAACCAAATTTGAATTTGAAACGAGAGAAGAACCTTTATGGAGAATGAATGGAGCATAGGTTTCTTTGTAGCCGACCAATGTTTGGAAGAAAGGAGGAAGGTGATGTGAAGGAGAAAGTTGGAGGCATATAGTAAAGGATTGTCCAATGCAGGAAGATGGAGTGAAATCCACATCCCTAATCCAACGAAAACTAGTGGATTCGTTGGAATATAATGGTGAGGAGGAAGATGATGGAGCTTTCCTGAAAATTCGTGGAGCACCCTGCAACTGCACACAATTCAAACAAAATTCAATATAATATAACAAACCTAAATAACACTCACATTAACATGCATGGAGATCATATATATTTTGTTTTCAATTGAATTTAAGTAATGAAAAAAGAAAAGAAAGAAAGAGAGAAGAAACCTGAATGAGAAAAAACTTGGAAGGTTGATTGGGAGGGCAACGAAACTCAACACTCAAAATATTCTCAAAACAAAGCTCCATTTTGTACTCATCAACTTCATAACTCAAATAAAACCATAATTTCCTAAATCCATTTCCAAATTCCACACTCCATTTCTCTCCTTCCCAAATCACTCTCATTTTCCCCTTCGAAATCATGCTTCCCAAGTGCCCCTTCACGTCTTCCATTCTCTCCATTTCGAGAACACCGCTCGTTGCCTTCGCCACTACCGCCTTCTCCAATTCTCTGGCTTTCAGATATGAACTTTCGAACCACAGTTTCCTCTCCTCCGTTGTCGACTTCGCCACTATGTACTCAGCTGCTAGTTTGCTCTTGAACAGGACAGTCACATATGTGAACCGGGCTTTTTCGTCTTTGGGTTTCGAAATCCTCACCGATGATACAGTTCCATCTCCAGTGTGATTCTCGAGAAATTCCTTCACCTCGTCGACGGTCACCTTGGGCCGAAATCCGTAAATTTCGATCGTCTTTCCCATGTCGTTGTTTATTGTATTGTAGCAATTTGTTTTTCAGCTGCATGTTTTTAAAAAGTATATAATGGATATATGAATTTGTGTGATGTTACGACGTTCATCAAAACTATATCTGGAGAGCTCATATTTCACAAGTGTAATTCGGGGATAAAATTTTCATTTCATCTATCCATTTAGTGAACAATTAAAAAATATTTAATGAAAAAGTTTAGTATGAGACAAAACTAAAACTATAACTGTACTGGACAATTAAGTTAACTTACAGCATATGTTTTCAAATGTGTTGAATTTGATGAGTTGGATGACAATTTTTGTTGGGTACAAAATCACAACACAATACAACAATTCAAATAGAAAGAGAGAAAGAGAGAAAGAGAGAAAGAGAAGGAACCTGGAGAATATTGGAAGCAGTGTGAAGCAAAAAGCAAATTAATGATGAGTGAAAGCTGTGTGGGAAAATATGAAACCAAAAAATGTGGAATTTATAGAAAATAAATTAAAGAAGCTATGAGGAGGAGACTATACTTTTTAGTCAAAGTTCTCAAGACTCGCTTAGGTCATCTCAACTTCTAAGCCAAGTTTATGCCTTTCCTCCTCTTCACTAATCTCTTATTTATAACATAAAAAATTCAGATTTATTTATTTATTTTTATTCCATAACTCAACAACTCACTTTTAATTTTGTAATTAAAATTCTTCCTATTTTAACTTCAACTTTTAAATTAAACTTTTATTATTTAATAACTAGAGTTTGGATGTGAAAATTAGAAGATGAAATTTTCGACATCATTTGAATCTCACTTATTAAAGTTGTAAATATATTTGTATGAAATTATTATTCTTTCATACTTAAACTTAATTTTTGTGTAGGAATTGAACCATTTTTTCTCTAAAATTATTCTTTCTAAATGGGTCCACACGTTTAAGATGGAAAAAAGGTTGTAGTTAGTTTATTCTAATACTTTCAACACATTCCATAGGAATGTGATTAGAAACTTACATAAAACATCTCTTACAATCATTATAGTACTCCTATACTCTTTTTTTCTCTTTACTTTCTATTGGAAAAGTGACCAATTATTTTTTATTTGTATGGACCCGTTTGGAATGGTTCTTTTTCGAAGTCATTTGTTAATTTCTCTTATGGTTCTTTGTTGACGTCATCCATTAATTTCTCTTTCTTCAAATCATATATATAAATTTAGATCTTGTTTGATAACTTTGACAATTTTGTTTTTGGTTTTTTTGGTTTTTAAAAATTAAGTTTATTTTATCCTTGTTTCTTATAAAGATTTGTATATTTTTTTTAAGTACAATGATAGAATTCATAGCTAAATTCTAAAAACAAAAATACATTTTTAAAAGCTACTTTCTATTTTCCAAATTTTAGTTTGATTTTAAACCATTAGTAAAAAGTGGATAACAATTAAGGAAGAAATTTGGAAGTGAAAGTACAATTTATAATCTTAACTTTCAAAATTAAACAAAAAAAACGAAAAAGAAAAATAGTTATCCTAAACATATTACATAGGAATGTGATTGAAAATTAAACAAAAACTCAGTGGTATGGGTACCACGACCTCCATTTCAAGATATTGGAGGCTTATTTACTTTGTAAAAATATGATTTGAATTGAAAAATACAAAATAAAAATATTTGGACACTTTACATTACAATTGCCTATGTGGATATGAAGGTGTGTTGCTCTTTGTCGAATGATCTTAGACTGCAGTTGTTCATTTGAAATATTGTAGTAGAGGTGACTTTTTGAGTGCTATTGATATTACTAAGATATTACTCTTTAAAAGATAATGCAATAAATGTTGTTTGGATGCATCTGTTTAAGGTATCTTTTCATGTTGAGATAATTTTGAATTGGTAGAGTGTATTAATTCTTTCAATGTATGTCATATTAAACGTGCAAAAGAAAAAAAAAAATACTTGCACCTACTAAAAATATAATTTCATGAGATCCAAAGTTGAGATAAAAAAAAAATATTAATTGAATGAAAGTAGTAATTAATACAATGAAACAACGTAACACATCTTTCCGTGTAACATTATCGTAGATACACAATAACATTAGAATAAAAATCACTATATTATGAAACCTTGAACATTTTCTTTAAATTTTGCTTAACTTACTCCAATAAAAATTAAGTTTCTGTTTGTTAACGTTTGGCATAAGGTTTCTAGAAAAACGTGCTTCGTGGATTTGAATTTGTGTTAATATTGATTATGATGCGATGTGATCCGCTCTATGGTATTTTGATCCTCTGATTCTCTCTTAATTGAATGTTTACGCTTCATTTTAGGGAGAAGAGCACGTGATGTTCATCAAGTTGGAGTCTTGGACGAAAACTTGCATCTTAAAAAAAAACTTCAATCTTCGAGGGTGGTCGACTTCAGGATTTGGGAAAAATTCTATTTAGACCTTTATGAGTAAAAAATTTTGTACCCTTCATAGAGAACTCCTCTATTTATAAAGTTCTCTGGTAGGTTTTATTGGTCCACAAATTAGACTTATGGACTCAACCATGGATTTTGGTCATATTTAGCATTTAGACTAAATTAAGTTTTTTTTTTCTACTCAAATGAACTTTAGCCCAAATAAATATTATTTAATTTGACCAAAATAATTAACTAGATTCAAATGAAAACATGTGGCATCATTAGAACTGGCCAATTTATGTCTTCAATTTTAATTTGGGACACATGTCAACTTTTAATTAACCTCAAATTCAATTATTTGTATTTTTTTTGTTCTTAATTTGGTAAATGATGTGATAATTTTTTATTAGTCCAAAATTATCGTTCAACAGTCACCATTTTAATTTTTTGTATTTTTTGTATTTTTAAATTTATTTTTTATTTTTTACTTATTAAAAACAAAAATCGTATATGTTTGGTAATAGTTTTTTCTTTAAAAAAAATGTATTTAATTTTTTTTCATTTTAAATTTTCTTTCATAATTTTAAAAGCAAGTTTCTTATTTAGAAAATAAAAAAGTGAATTAATTATTCAACACACTTACTTTTTAAAAATTAAAATTTTATTTTAAAAAGAGACATTTTTAAAAATAGCAAAATAAATTAAAATATTTACAAGTTATAACAAATCTCACCCTAAACTCACTTTTATAATATTAAAGTTCTAATTCCCATCTTTTAACTTTTAAATCAAACTTTTATATCTATGGTGTTTGTTAGAAGGTGTGAGAGATCAAATTTTTTACCTTAAAAAATGAAGATCACTGAGCTAAGCTAACCTTAACCTTAATTACCAACTAATATTTTTATGAAATTATTATAAGTTCCAAATTTAGCTTTTTTAAACTTGTCATAGGAATTATTCAACCCTTGATTAGTAGTCTTTTCTCTCCAAATGTTTTCTAAATGGGTCCCTAATAGAGAGATAGAGAGGGGGCTCCACACGTTTACATTTAGTTTCGTTTAATATTTTTAACACATTATTACATAGGAATGTGATTGGAAACTTACATAAAACTTCTCCTACAATCATTATATATATACTGCTCCGACCCTATACTCCTTTTTTCTCTTTTAATTATTTTCGATTGGAAAAAGTGATGACCAATTGTTTTCTATTGTATGGACCCTTTTGGATTTTGATAGTTCTTTGTCGAAGTCAATATTCGTTCCTTTCTCTTACTTCAAATCATATAATTAATTTTTTTTTTCATTTTAACATAACTTATATATGCTTTATTTTTTGTTTTTTTTTGTTTTTCTTTTCTTAGTTGAAATTCCAGAATGTTCTTCGATTTACATGTTATATTATATATTATTATTTGTTATTTTATATTTAGCTAAACATCAACTTTTACATTCTATTTAGCGAATCGTTGTGACAATGAACATGTAATTGTTGGAACGATATTGAATTTCTTTTGAATTAAATGGATATTATACCTAAAATATACTTCATAGCTAAATTTATAATTAAATTTTTTAGTACAATAGTAGTAGATAGAAGGATTCATACACGCTTTTATTTTAATTAAAATTTATTGCATATAAAATAAACTTAAAATAACTAAATCTACGCATAGAGAGACTAAGTTTTTTCTAAAAAAAAAAGAAAAGAAAAAGAAAAATTGAAACCATTAATTTGCATACGAACGTAATTCCATTTATTTAGTTTTGAAATTTTTGATATTATTGAAATTAGATGATGTTATTAAGATTTTTGCCATACATTTTTTTTTAAAAAAAAATTAATGGATGAATTATTGGGAGTAAAAAAAGCAAACATTGAACTAAGAATGTTGTTCAATTTGATTAAATTGAAAATTTAAGATGAAATTTATATAAGTTATTAGCACGGGAAACTTGCACGTAGCCCTTGGGGTGCGCTATTGGACGACTCCTCTAGTCCAACTTCCTTGTTCAAGCTTACCCATATTGTTGTGGTGTTGAGTCTTTGGTGTACCTATGACGGTACATGAAGTATTTAGTTCAGCTAAGCACAGAGAAAAAATATTGTTGTTGGGCTATCTAATGAACTATTTATAATGTCTCTATTCTGACACACGCTTGAGGTGATCACGTGTAACTTCTAAACAGTGTCAAGGTGGTTCCCTCAAATTTGTAGAATGCTAGTATCGAGCTCTCTTGAATGATTTACTTTTACTCATTATCTTAACTTTTCGGTTAATCGATAATTTAAAATGTTATCAAAACATGTGGTTTAAAGAAATTATGTGTTCAAACCTTGCAATGTCCCACAAGTGTGGAGATAACTAAAACAACTTGCTTAATCTTATAACATTTGAGTATCAAGAAATCTCATATAATATTAAATTTTATATAAGTTACAATCATTGACTAAACTTATCCCTTGCCTTTTATCAAACTCATATATTTTATTTACCAATGAGCATTAAACGATCATAGGTAGAACACTAAAGGTCTGTTTGATCAATTTAACTATATAAGTGTTTGCTTTTTCAATGAGTATTACCAAACATTTATAATTAATTTTATTTTAAGCAATTTTTATTAAAAATAAGTTTAGACAAAAATAAGTTTTTAAAACACTTTTTTTTTCTTTGGTCAATCTAAGCATATAGATATGGCTAACTATAAAAAGCAACCCTAAATTTAAAAGTTTCAAATGAATGATAGTGAAAAATGTTGTTAATTGGGTTTTTAATTTGGTAATTTAAGAAAGCAAAAGTGTAGAGGAAGTAAAGAATTAAACTTGGGCCACAAGTTTCCCAATCAGAAGGTAATTGGAGTATATGGGGGACATAGACTTTTGGTTCTATTAATTAATATGATTTTTGATGGTTTAGGTCTCTTTCCAAGTACCAAAATGTTGTAAATTGAAAAGAAAAATGGCAAACATGGAAAAGATTTGTTGAAAAAATAGTTTTATTTGCAAAAGAAATTGAAATTTATTCAAAATAGAGGAGCTATCGAGTAGAATTTGATTCCAAAACTTTTAAATGTTATATTTTACATGCAACCCATAATTTAGTTTCTATTTGATTCTTATTTTTTAGAATTTAAATGTTACATTTATATTTTTAAACTTTAAGTGTAGTATCTATTTGATTGGTAGAGTATTATTAATTTTACACTTGATCAACCCAACACTCACTTTTAGTTATTGGTGTTAATTTTATGAAATGAAAACAACCACATGGTCACATTTCAACCGTCTGGCGCCATGATCTTCTCTTGAACATGTTCAACTTAAAAGCTAGCTTAATGTATTCTTTTTTTCACGAGTCTTTTTATTATGTGGAACTTTTATGTGAGATTCTTTCATCATGGGTTCAGCTTACATAATCTTTTACTTCATGACTTATATACAACATCCGTTTGACTAGTCATACACACGAGCATCCTTTCGCCTATTGATGGCATTGTCTTAATCGAGTGTTCTCAACTTGATGCTTGAAAATCTTAGCTTGTTCTCAACAATGTGTGTTGCCCTAGCATATATTCCACCTTCTTTTACCATAGTTTTTGACCTCTCGATCATTCCACAAATTGAAAGGGCCCTTATCGTAATGAGTCCTAACTTTAAACAAAGTAAGAGCCAGCTTACCAGGCTTATCGGATAAAAATACTAGATTCTATCATCTCCATCATGGGATCAGAGAGGGATCTAATCAAATTGTCAAAGTAAATTAGGTTAAAATACTATATTGGACCAGTACTAAATAATTTGTTCAATTTTAGTCTATGTTCTTTTAAACGTTCAATTTTAGTCTATGTTCTTTTAAACGTTCAATTTGAGTCCATATTCCTTTCAATATAAATCTTAAATTAAGTTCATCAAAGTTAATCTTTTATCAAAATTGATAATCATCTCATTCAAAAAAAATATTTTCAAAATTTGTGATAAAAAATACTAGAAAAATAAAAATTAATGAAATGTTTATAATAGATTAGTAGTTGACTAAATTTAAAATTGAAAGTAAGAAAATTAAAATAGAACCAATTTTAATGTCACAAGATCAAAATGGTATTTCAATTAATAAATTAAAAACAAAATAACCTATACTTTATAAGCATAACAAAAAATAAAATCAGAGTTAATCCACTATTTCATCTCTTTACATTTTTCACATTACATATACTAAATATTATTTCAATTAAAAAAACAAATCACATTTACGTTTTAAACCTCAGATGTGAAACAATAATATATCAATATTTAATCAACTAAAAATTAATATAGCGATCGTTCACACGAGATTTTCAATTTAAACTTTATATTGATTTCAGTATAATGAATGAGATACGATTTCTAATATTTACCCATTGATACTTTCTTTCAAATATAAATTAAAATTTAAAATTTCTAGCTCCTCTATCTTCAAGAAGTCGTAAATGTAAGCTAATTTGTGTTTCATTATTTTGGAATTCAAGAAAGGTTCAATCTTCCAAGTCTTTGATAGAGATTGTGATCTCAAAGTCGATAAGAACTTTCATGTATCACATCTTAAAAGTTTTTAAAAGTTTAAATCTTTAATTCTTTCTTCTCTCCCCTAAATGAATTGACAAAGTCTATAGTAGAGAATTTTCGTGGATTTTAGATGGACTTAGGCGCATTTACTTGTTGGACTCAGACTTGAACTCATTTTGTTATTGGACTTGGATTTAGCCGCATTATTTTATTTAGCCCAATTTTCTATTATGGACTAGATTATAATTACTCAAATCAATTCAAATTATCATTTTCACAATGGGCTTAACTTTCATTGGGAGGACGTGCAAAATTTATTTGATCACATTTGATACTAGAAAGAGAAGGATTGGAAGAGAGATATTTGGGAAGAACATAAACATCAAAACAAAAATCTAAGGCCACAAATTTGTGGGGTTGAGATAGTAATATAGAAAAACATTGAGATTAAAATGTAATTTAATTAAAAATTGAATGCAAAGTAAGAAGAAAATCTTATGTAGAGTATTTTGATCGGAGTTGAACTCTGTTGAAAGTTGAAACAGAGCATTTATGAACCTTCAGCTAGCTTCTTCTGCACTAAGAAAAACTTAACGAAAAGAATGATTAGTTCATCGCCAAATTACAAGATGAGTAAAAACCAAATTTCAAGATAAATGAAATTTGGCACTTTCATCAAACATTGAATGTGTACTTAGAAGACCAAGTGTCTTGACCAAACGGTGAGGAAGAGAATTCGCTGGTTGTTTTCAAATGCTATCTACTGAAGAAGATACATTGAAGTGTGTATAAAGATAAAAAGAAAATGTGAAACATCTTAACTTGCCACTAGGCTCTAACGCTATGAAAACTATAAATGTGTGTTATTTCCACTTAATTCCAGAACAATTTACATCTCAATCTATTTTTACCTATGCTCCGCTGGTAAAATAACCTCTTATTTACAACTAATAACAAGCTTTTTGTTTTTTAGCCTTATGGTCAAGCTGGATTTTGAACCAGTTTAGGATGTGTTGCTGCATATATAGAAGAAGTAGTGTCAGGCTTCAAGTGGGAAAGGAGGTGTTGCACATCTGGGCGGAGATTTTCTAAAGCTCTTCCGATAATGGCCAGAACTTCTTGTCGAGGCTTGCTGCTAGCTACAACAGGCCCTCCCTGCCCTTCATAATGGACAACGTGGTGGCTGAAAAGCAAAATGACCGCATGTATATGAGTATCTTCGAGCAAATGGAAAAAATATTTGAGTAAATTCTTTTCATTCACTTACAGAAAGTCAATGAGGTCCGCTATTTCTGCGGCTTCAACTGGTATTGATGTTTGTGAGTTCTTCCCAAATACATCCACCATTACACTCAGAAGTGAGGAAAGAGTCTGGAGAACAATAGACCATAATTAGCTACACAAGAACTACTACTCAATGTATCATTAACCAAGAAATTTGTGTTACGGTAAATGATGCATTATAGCCACAAATAACTTCTACCCCGACAGCCAACGGAGAAGATGAAAAAGTATAACCTTGAAAACTTTGACAAGTTTTAAGATCCTTGAAAAGATTGGAGATAATGCCCTATTGAATGGATCTCCCAACATCCCTTCTGATTAGTGCTACCTTCAGTGTGGCTGATATATATGAATACTCGAGGAAGAGTTATTTTTGGAGTGGGAGAAATCTAATATAGAGGCTTATTAATCTTATCCTATTCTGGTACTACTGGGCATTTAAAAGCTAGTTATTTGTATTTTTCTTTATCCAAGCTAATTGCATAGGTTGTTAGAATAGAAATAAACAACTTTTAATTCAAGTCAATTGAACAGGTCCTTCTTAGTTAGTTAATAATCTATTTAGTTGGTTAGGTTGGTTTTGGTTGGTTATTAATTAGAGTTATGATATTATTATACCAGAATAAGACAACTCCTCACTCATTCTGAACCTTAGAGTTTAATATATACGCTAACAAGGAATCCCTAAACTAAGAATAGTAAAATTATAATGGAGGACAAAAGACTAGCAAGCTCCTATACCAATAGTAAGAACAGTAAAATTATAATGAAGGACATAAGACTAGTAAGCTCCTATATTTACCTTTATACTATAAAAAGTTACAGTACTTGACAGTTATGGCAGCCAATTTGTTTGTATTTGAGAATTGTGTATCATAACTTTCATCTAATAAAGACTTGAAGCTTTGAAAACTTGTCATATAGCATTTGTTCTTTTAGGCGTGTGTAAAGAAAGTTTAGTAAAATAACTCAAAATAACTTTATGCTAAAGAAAGTTTAGTAAAATAACTCAAAATAACTTTATGCTAAAGAAAGTTTAGTAAAATAACTCAAAATAACTTTATGCTAAACGGAACGTAAATTTCCTTTTTCTTAAAAGCAATGATCATTAACCTACCTTACAAAATAAGCTATGAGCATTGGCAAGTTTGGGGAGCAGTGGACCAATAATACGGAAAACTATTCTCAGCATGGCTACCGATGTGACAGGTCTGAGATGTTTGATAATCACATGGGCCCCTTCTAGCCATTCCTGTGGGAGGTTACTGAATAAAGAGTGCAGAAGCGCAACCGTGTTACCTAAAAAATGCACAACTTGTGAGCAGAAATGAAGATTTATGTTGCAAAGGGAATAAGGTTAGTTAATATATAACATATAGCACACCAATAGCCGTTGAGGTATTGTCTTGTGCTGCCCATGTTGGATCCATCAACGAATAACCAACAGCAGAATTTAGTTCTCCTAAGGATCTTGTTGCATCAGACAACCACCAAGTTTCTTTTATAATGCGTGATGCCTCTAGATACAGCTGTCCATGAAATTCTTGAGGAAGCTGTGCTAGTAGTAGGCCACATGCTTGGATCATTAGGCTAGAAAGTTGTTGGCATGTATACCCACTTCGTGAAACAAAGTTGGGAGTATTTATTCCAGATACCGAGGTATTTGATCTTCCGGCATTCAAGGAGTCTGTGCTTCCTCCAGATGGAGATGTAGGTAAGGCTGATCCCTGACCCATACTGCTCGGAGCTACATGCAAATTGTTGCTCGATTGAATTAGTGTAGGCTGTATGTTGACAACGATTTGAACCAGCGATGACACAATCTGACCAGCTGAGACAGGGAGAGAGAGTAATTCTATGACTGCTGTTTCAAGAACAAGTTGAGTATATGTGCCAGGGTCCTGAATTTGATAAAATGCTTTTTGGCTCTCGGGAGCACTTGTTGCCACCGGTGGATTTGTCGCAGGGGATTTGTTATGAGATGGACGCATTGAACTACTTGAAGTATCACCTATGGTTCCAGATTTTGATGTCTGTAAGGAAGGTATAACATTATTGACTAGCCCCAACAAGAGGGTAGCAAAGTAATCCATTGGCGGGCACATGACAGGACCAGGGGAACTAATGTGCGTTGGGAATGACTCAGAAAATGGAATCTGTAACAAATTAGTTGTCCATAAGCAACAAGAATAACATATAAAAAAAATAAATGAACACACATCATAAGTGAATAAGTGAAAAAGAAACCGATAGAAAGTTACCTTGCTGATATCAAGTACATACAAAATTCGAACAATGAGCTTGTTAGGAAGATGACTGTAGAAGTATGCAAGTATATCACGAACAAATGTAAATCTAAGAGGGTGGTAGGCCAAAAATGGAGAATACAAGGCCAGCAATCTATCAGCTTGATCTACAGCATCATTTTCAATGAGCCTATAAACTATCAATGGAATGATCGGAAGTAATCGAGCTGCAATATCGTCAAAAAATACAGGATACCTGTGACATCAACAAACTCTTCTGATTAAAATCCTGATAGTTCACGAAGAAGAATAGGTGGAGAATTTTCTAATAGATTTAAATTTATGTATGCAAAATCAAATTATTAAATTCCTCATATGCAACCTCATCTAATGCTACCAAAAGCAACTCAAACAGAGAAGTTAGATATACTGATCAATCTAACTAGAAAACAAGTGATTCAATTAAAATAGAGTTGCATTTTCTGTTTTCAGGTATTTGGTTAGAGGCAGATTAAGAAATTGGATTCTAACTTTAAAAAAAAGTTCAAATATGTTTGATACTATACATTTATTAATCACACAATTAGTCTACTTATCCACTAAGATTCAGTTGACACTAAGCTATTATTAATTTATTTATAAATATTATTTATATTCAAAATATTGGTTAAATTGCAAAATTAGTCTCTATAGTTTGGTATCTATAGATTGATAAAATCTCATATATAGTCATTGGTTTGAAAAACCTTGATAAATAGTCCCAACGAACAAGACTCTTTTCTATGATTTTATCAAATCAAATGGATTAAACTCTAATTATAAATCATAAGACTATATTCAAGCTAGAACCCAAACAAAAACACACAAAATGGAAACAAAAGAAACTCATGAAGATAGCAATGACAACCAACCACGACAGTGACTGCGACTGACAATTGAAAGAAGGTTAACAATGACAGCCTCAACATCAGACAACAACGATAACATCAAAGGATGTTAAGGGGATTTCCATCGAGAGAGAGGTCCTTGAACTTCAAAGAGTGTTAGTCGAGACATCATCCTATAAAGCACTGATACTCCTAAAATGACCAAGGGCAGTGTCGGAAACATGTCGAACACTGACCCGCTCCAACAAGCCTGCTTTGAAATTTTCAATCTATTCATCAACAGGAAACGGTTGTTTGTCTTAACTCATTTAGTGCAAAGAGACTATCATCTTACTAGTTTACTTGTGGTGTTTTTTTTAAAGGGAAACGAGTCTCTTGTATAATAATGAAACAAAAGCTCAAATTACAATGAGCAAAAGAGCCTAGGGACTTCTCATGTTATTAAACTGGATGTTATGGATCAGATGTTGATTAAAATTTCTATAGACATATACTTTTCTTCATTAAAATTTCTCTAGAAAAAGATATTTTAAAAAAGGTTATCTGTTAAAGTCCCAGCCAGCTTAGTCACCTGTCCTTCCATGAAAGATGATTCCCAAGAGCCTTTTGTAATTCATTTCTTTTGAACAATACAGAGTGAAGCCAGTGCTCAGGCGAACCCCGGCTGATACAATATAGTTTGACTCGTTGTTGAAGCTCTTGCCTATCAAGTAGACTAATCTGCAGTATAACATGTCAGAAGACTATCAGCTAATCAAATTGCAATTCTGTTAGCCATGCATGAAGGTATGAATCTGACATCTAATGATAAAACCTCAAAGAAATTGTTTCTGTAAATAGTGATTTACAATGATCAATTTTGTGAATGCGTCATTGTGAATAAATGCACAAGGGAAGACAAGCAATCAGAAATGTGAGCCATACAGTGAAGTCAACAATTTACAACAAATAAAAACAAAGTAATGAACAGTGAAGTTCAATTTGGTTCCAGTTGGTAGTGATATATAATTAAATTCATTCACCCACAAACTTAAGCTTTTAGGTCGATTGGTGATTTAAGATGGTACCAGAACAGGTGGTCCAGGAAAGTACTATGTTCAAGCCCCTACATTGTTGTTTCCTCTCTAATTAAAATTGATTTTCACTATTTGGACCTTTCACATCACATATTTCAAGCCCACAAATGAAGGGAAGTGTTAGTGATATATAATTAAATTTATTGTCACTCACAAGCTTAAGCTTTTGGGTTGATTGGTGATTTATGACCGGTTAAAATTAACCTTAATAAATGCAGGTATTTTTCCATAAAATCATTAACTCAATATTTGGTGTTTTCATCGCGTTTAGAGAAAAAAGTTCTTCAGATAAAAAGGAAGTCTAGAAATCCCAAGATAATATATATTTTTTTGTAGATCATCAATAGCATGAGAAATTTTGCAAAAGAAAGTTCGTCGTAAGTGTATCATGCCATCATTTTGGTAAATATCGGCCGAACATTCTCACAAACATGTCTTTTTTTAATGCTGTCAATCAGTCTGTTTTAGGCAAAATTGTTTGAGGTTTAACGTGAGATATAAATACAAAGTATTCAATTTTCTTTTCTTTTTGAAAGGAAACTCTTAAATCACCGATTCAACCTAAAAACTTACACTGATGGGTGAAGACAAATTTAATATAATATTTAACACCCCTCACTTGCAGACTTGAAATATGAAGAAAACCCAACAAGTGGGAAATCAATATTAAATGGAAGGGAAATAACATTGCAGGGGTTTGAACACAAAATCTCCTTAGACCACCTGCTCTGAAACCATCTTAAATCATCAACCTATCCAAAAGCTGAAACTAGTGGGTAAAAACAAATTTAATATAATGTCAAACACTCCTCCTTACTTGTGGGCTTGAATTACGAAGAAAGGCTCAAACAAATAACAAATGGAGATCAATATTAAATGGGGAGGAAATAACATTGTTGAGGTTTGAACACAGGATCTTTTTGGATTATCTGCTCTGATACCATCTTAAATCACCAATACCATTTGGTGAATTGGAAAAAGGTGACACTTCTCAATTTGATGGGGGTCTTGGTTTAGGAGGCATCAATGTCCAAAACATGGCTCTCCTTGCTAAATGGGATTGGAGATTCATGAAGGAAGATACCTCTTTGTGGAGGCAAGTTATAAGAATTATTCATGGTAAAGTGGCCTTTAACGGGCACATGACGGGTAAATATGGAAATAGTTTGAGGAGTCCTTGGGTCAGCATTTCAAGAGTTTGGAGGAAGGTGGAAGCTTTCTCTTTATTTAAGCTTGGTAATGGAAGAAGAATTGCTTTTTGGACAGATTCATGGGTCGATGACATCCCCCTCAACCTTCAATTCCCTAAGCTCTTCAGAATTGCTTTGCTGCCTAGTGGCTCATTGCTGCCCATTGGGACAAGTCCACGTTGTCTTGGTCAATAGTGTTTCAAAGACTGTTAAAAGAAGACAAAATTCCAGATTTCCAATCTATGCTGCTACACCTTCTCTCTTCTAAGAGGGTGATAGAATCAGACGATAGTAAATACTCTGGACAAAGGTACTTTCAAAGCTCTCTGGAAATCTCTTTCGGTTTTAGTCAATTGATTCGTCAGGCAGATTTTTAGTCAAGTCTCTTTCGGTTCATCTTTTTCCGTCATCCCCGCTTGACAAAGGTACTTTCAAAGCTCTCTGGAAATCTAGCAGTCCAAGGAGAGTAAATATATTGATCTGGATTACGGCTTTCAGTCTTCTAAATTGTTCCTTGATTATGCAAGGAAAGACCCCCAACAAGTTCCTTTCGCCCTCGGTGTGCCCACTATGTATGAAGGACAGCGAGGACCTACTGCATCTCTTTATTATCTGCCCTTATTCAATCAATTGCTGGGGTAGTATTTTTATCCCTTTTTGATGTAGCTTGGGCTTTCAATGGATCTTTTAAGCTCAAATGTCTTTCAGTTGCTGAGGGGTCCGATGTTCTCAAAGAGACCAAGATTAATATGGGAGAACATGTCGAAAACATTGCTTGCAGAAACCTGGTTTGAACACAGTCAACATATATTTCACAACAAGGTAGGGGCTGGGCTGATACTGTAGACACTGCAAAAAGAAATGTTGTAGCTTGGTGTTCTTT
Organism: Cucumis hystrix; assembly: GCA_025688845.1. Classification (NCBI taxonomy): domain Eukaryota; kingdom Viridiplantae; phylum Streptophyta; class Magnoliopsida; order Cucurbitales; family Cucurbitaceae; genus Cucumis; species Cucumis hystrix. Next base: position 25,663 of record JACWES010000032.1, read on the forward strand.
AAACAAGGAATTTAAGGCATATTCCATCCAATATTTATGTTTAAACTGGTTGGCTTTCATCTATCATCCAAGTTAATGGGTGCAGTTCTCGCTGCATTTTCAGAAACTCAAGACATGCAAGTTCGCTGTTTCTTTTTAGTGGAAGACCTATTTCGTTTGTTAGCTATAGGAGCTTTTACCTATGGGCCTCTTTCGAACCCTGTGCTTTTCTCTACTTTTTGTTTTTGTATTTGCCTTTTTTGACTATTTTGTCTCTGGTTAATTTGGAATTTATAGTTTTTTTGGATCTTTGGTGGGATATGAAGATGGCGCTAAGGAGGTGTCAACCTATTTGAGATATCCGGATGCACCTCCTGACCCCACATCCCTTATTAGGCTTCTCTATTACTCTGATTGTATAATTCTCTTGTACTATGAGTTTTATATTAATAAAGAAGTTTGTCTCTGTTTCAAAAGAAGATAACCAATTTAAGTTACTTAACCCAAAAGCTTAAGTTGTTGGGTGAAGTCAAATTTAGTATAATATGTAACATAAACAAACTTTTCATTGATAAAATGAAAGAGTCTAATGTTCAACATCATTAAAAATAAAGGAACAACAATAACTTGAACTAAAATAATCCAAGCAATGACGATTTGAGTAAATAGAAAAAATTGAACTATTTAGAAAACATAAGAGCACTCCAAACCAAACAATATCTTGCATTGGAAACTAGAAAACAACTTGGAAGGAGGACACCATGTGGATGCAACAAGTCTTGCAACATTATAAAGAACGAGCAACGTGAGAGTTTTCTTGTGAAGGACCCTTTCAAAGCAAAATTCACCAAGCAAATCTTTTAGCATGATAGCCAAAAATGTAGAATGAGGTTCTGTTAGGATTGAAGCCAAAACTCCATTACTTAACCCATAAGAAAAAGTTCAAAAAATCCAATATGCAACCAATTTCCAAAAGCCCATCCATCTTATTGGTTTTTTGAAAAAAGAAAAATGGATTGGCTGTGGAACTCACTTGTGTCTGGATTTTTTGTTAAATACGAATGGGCTTGGCCCATTAACAACTAGGGCAGCAAATGTGTATATATATGCACATTTATGCATGAAGAAATGTGTGCACATATGTTTTTTTAAGAAGGAAACAAGCCTCTTTATAAAGAAAATGAATAGATAAAGTAATGTTTGAGTATAATGAAGGGACGAGATCAAAGCCTATGAGATCAATAAATGCACCTAGACATCTAAACTAGATTGACACCCCAGAGCACTCTCATCACATCCCAACTTTGATCGAAAGGGAAAACCAAACCCATGTGGATACAATTCGAACCATACATCTAAAAGCAAAATACACACCAAAGATAACAAACTACCAAACGACAACACAACAATCTTAAAGAATCTGATAATACAACAAAATCCCCCAAAACAAACGACTACAAACTAAAAAACGGCTACTCATGTAAGAACGCTTGCCAATTAAGGCTAATGTCTTGAATTGAGTATGCTTCAAACACTTTAGCTAAGGAGCACCATGAGGAAGCATTGATCCTAGCAATCTCCGGACGATTCAACCAATTGGACTCTTTGTCGTGAAATATTCTTTGATTTCGCTTGAACCAAAATTCTAAAAGTAGCGCCTTTATAGCATTTATCCATAGCAATCTTGATTTCTCTTTTAGATTGGTGCCTATTAGGAGCTGCAAAACGTTCTTCTTAAAGTCGGAATAAAAGACCGAATTGATCTTGAAGGATCCGAATAGGTCAAACCAACATTTTTCTGCAAAGGGACACCTAAAAAACAGGTGCTGTAATTCTTCAGAATCCTGCAAACATAAAGAGCAAACACTTGGAGATAAAATGTGACATGGAAGTTTTGACTGCATGACCGAAGCACAATTCAATAGCCCATTCAGCATTACCAAATTGTGATGTTAACTCTTCTTGGACTTTTGGTCTTCCAAATAGAAGAATATAGATGCTTTCGGATGGGGGAAGCAAAAGATAGATGTTTAACAACAATTTAACCGAGAATTTTCCATTAGACTCTAACTTCCAAACTCTTTTACCTGGACTTGCCGTGATTCAATTTTTTGAGATAATTCCATTAAGAGCTTGGAAATCATCAATTTCTTCCTCCTTTAATTGCCTTCTGAGATTTAAGAACCAAGATGCTGTTAAAGAATCCCAAATATCATGAACTGCCCCATTCAGATTCATGAGAGTTTAAACAGCCTTGGAAAAGAGTCTTTGAGTGGAATCAAGTCAGCCCAAGGATCGTACCAAAAGGCAATTCTCATGCCACTGCAGAGTTTAAACATGGCCAGCGAATCTACTTTATTCCAGCTCCTTGAAATGCTAATCCTCAGACTGTTAAGGCTACACACATTGCTTCCTTTGGTGTGCCAACTGAATTGACTTTCTCCATGTATGCTCTTTATGACTTGCACCCAAAGGGAGTTTTCTTCATTTAAAATCTCCATGCCCATTTGGCTAGAAGAGCAAGTTTTTTGTTTTCTAAGCCTCCTAAACCAAGCCACCCATCCTCTTGCATTTGAGACACCATGTTCCATTTAACTAGATTCAATTTTCCTCCCAAGTGCCTTTCCCCAAAGAAGTTTCTTAATAAACGCTCCATTGTCAAAGACACCTTTGCCGGCATTAAAAAGACTGACATATAATATGTGGGAGTTTGAGGTATAATTTAGCTTATTCCGCATTTATTTATGTCTCGCATAAATTCCCAAAACACAGAACCTCCCAATATTTGAAATTTCGAATGACATTCTCTTTTTTTGTAAAAAAAATGAAACAAGTCTCTTTATTCATATAGATAAAAATAAAAGAGACTAATGTTGTAAGTACACAAGAGTTATACAAAGAGCATAAAGGATAAAGCAAATGAGACTAATGCTCTAACGATATTCTCTTATTGAGTATGTCGTTAGCAAATAATGCCTTGAACATGCCACAGAAAAACACCACTCTTCTACATGATTGAAATACCTCTAGATTTTCCAAGAGGCTTTTGAAAACTGCAAATGGTCCTTGAAAATAGTGGCAGGATCAACAAAATGGCAAGGAGATGGAAACACTTGGAGTTAAGGCATTATATATGAGCCAGTATTCGATGATATATATATATATATACTGAACAAAAATGTTTTGATGTGTTTCTATTGCTTTTAAAAATGATGTCTTGTTTGTGTCCATTAGGCCTAAGAGATCGTTAATGGGAATAGAATTTAATAGAGTTTAAGCAGGATGAGAGACATACATATTGGAAACAATTCTCCATAAAAATCAGTGATATACCATACATAGAACGATATTTCCTAAATATAGTAGCACTAGCTTATCTGCTCTATGGTCAAAAAGTAGAAGGAAGAAGGAAAGAAGAAGAGAAGGGAAGAAAAAAACAGTTTGGAGAGCATACCACTATGCGTAGAGCATTGGGATCATCATCACGGTCAATGAAAGCTAGGAGCAGAATATCAAGAGGAAGTAATTCTTGAGTCCATACAAAGAATGAAAGATTGGCACAAACTTTAAGCAAAATATCCTGAAAACAAAAATGAGAAGGCCTTTGTAAGACAAAATAGCTTCTTTTCATTGTTTGCAAACATAATAGCTTCTTTTCACTCTTTTTCCTTAGTAAATTTTTCATTAAATTCTCCTTTTTTTTTTCTACATTTTTCGACAAAAGAACGTAGAACTCCATTTCCTCCCAGTTTCTGTCAACTATTAAATAGAATTGGTGTATGTTCCAGTGACAATCTATTAATGAGATTGAGTCCCAGAAGTTCCTAACCATATATATTGAAGAGTTGGGAGGTAATCCTCCATCCAATTTGAAAAAGTGCATATGAGCTAGGCTAGTGTGTATAAACCTGTGTGGAATGTCCATGCTGAGGTTCAATCTGAATGTGATGAAGCAGCACATCAACCATTGTGTAAATATTAGCTGTTACTTCTTCAGGTGAAAATTCTCTCAATACCCGTGCCTTAATTGGAAAATAGAAAAAAACATAACATCAATGCATTGTCAAAAAATCAAAATCATCGAAATAGACAAAGGTACCGATGTAGTGATGTGCATATAAAGAACGAGAAGAAAATTCATACCAAGGTCGTGCAGTTAATACTTTCAGGATGCCCTTGCATAAGTATCCATGCACCAGCACATAGATATTGTTTATGCTGCGGAAAACTATGACTGATGTAGGTCATCACATATGTTGGATCAGCTGATGGGGAAAGTAGTTGGTTGCATTGGTTGATCACAGTGGTTTCTGCCTGCAAATGATGCCTATAAATATCAACTCACAAGTTTTCATTTTTTTGTCTTAGGAGAGGGTTACATAAAGTCCCAGCATATTCGAAGTAACACAACCCAAACATTTAGGGGGTGTTTTGCACATCAACTTGAACTGAGTAGAGTTGGTTCTTTGTTTGCCCCACATATTTCAACACAAAATGTTAAATAACTCTATTTCACCAACCTCAACAGGGTTTACTACAAAACTGCAAATATACCAAAGAACTCGAGATTCCCCTCTCCCTCTAAAATGCTTTCAATATCTCCGAATCACAAAAAATAATATTATTACCATTAATAAAATATACAATCATTTATTTATTTATTTTATAAGAAACAATAAAATTTATGAATGATAATCTAAAGAGATGCAAAAAGAGGGCCCTTTCAAAGGGATACAAAAGGAGAATTCAAAGTCCAGCGTAGAGATAAACGGAGAACTTTGATGAAGGCAACCTAAAGGATAAGGGATAAATTGATATATTCTCAATCCAAACAATCCCTTTTTTCCCTTAAAAAAATAATAAAAAAATCTAAACAAACATACTAATTTGAAATCCTGATCTAAGTATAATCTAGAAATTAGTAGAATTTAAATAAAAAAAGAGATAACTGTCAAATTTGATTCAAATTGAATAATTTGAATTTGGGCATATAATCAAATTTTCATCCCGATTCAAATTCTACAAAATCTATCTTAGAATTTCATTTCAGATCTAAGCCAAATTTTGGATAGACCCTAATATTTAGTTTGTAATAAATTTGGACTTTTTTTTAAACAAAAACAAGCCTCTTAATTAATGATAATAAATGAGACTTAAGCTCAAAGAACAATAGCATTATACTAAGAGCAAAAGAACTGAGGAGAATACAGTTTAAAATTAAAACGTAGGCAACAAAAAGAAGGAAACCTAAAAAATAAAATCAAACAGAAAAGTGACGAGCAAAACAAAGCCTTTCCAAGACGAAACATCCGAAGAAAGCTATACAAAGCAAACTTAAGAACTCTCTCAAGAGAAGTCCATTCAAATATAAAAACTTGCTCGCCCAAATCTTCAAGATGAGAGGAGAAAGAGAAGCGCCAAGGAGAAGCAACCAGCTGCCTCAAAATGGTCTTGTCAATGTCATCCAAAACCCAGAGGAACTCAAATAAATCTTCCAAAACTAACAGAATATGATTCCAAAAGAACTCCCTAGAAAATACTCCCCTTTGACAAGCCATAAAAACGGAGTCCAAAACACAAAAACAATATCAAGCAAGCAACCACAAACAGCAAGGCTTTAGTCATTCACCCACGCCAGAGAAATCAGGGAAGGACAAAATTGATCCAACTGGAGACAACAATGAACGTCTAAAGAATCATACTAGAATAAGCCTGCAATCAGCGTCCACTCACTTTAGATGATCTAATATTTCACAAGGCTGCGGAAAATGGCGAGTAGTGTCATGAGCACGTTTGTCCAAGGCATTGTTTGCCTATGGCCGCATGCCCAAACATCCTCAAACCACCTTATGCTTATAAGTGACATTTTGCACTTTTCATATGCAAGCCTATCATATCTAAAAATGTTTAAAATGTATTATAGGTGAAACCCACTAGTCAATTCTCCAACTAAGCCTTGTTGTACTCTTTGCAAACCAAGCTTTCTAGCAATCGTCAATCTTCAATGCTTTCTTTAATGATGTTTGCAACGCTTTTCTTTCTCTCTAACGTTCTATAAAACCATTTTCTCTTAAAAAGTGAAGGGAGACTATATCATATTGCGAGATTGTCAGCGACTTTCAAATTTCGAGCGGCTGACTTGTTCACCAAGTTAGAACAAGTGACGCACAATCGCTCATCCCGTATTTGTAAGGTTGTGATTATGACAAGTAGCAGAGGGCAGTTTTTCAAAATGTCTCTACCCCTCAAACTCGGCTGACTTGTCAATTTGCTCCATTTCCTCACTACTAACGCTAAAAGGAGATTCGGAAGAGGACTCGCCCTTCTTTCTAGAGGAATGGAGAGGGGTTTTGCTCGAGGAGCCCCTATAAAATTTCACCTTCGAGTTAGGCAAGGAAAACTCATATTACTTAAATTGTGTAGGATGAGAGGTGTTAGAACCTTGCTTAGTAGAACGGGTTGGAGCTTGCAACTGGGTGCAACTAACTTCCAATAAATTTGGATTAGTCTCTAAAAACTCCTTGGAATGGCTAGAATGAACTAAGGGATGAGCAAAGACATGATCTTCCTCTAACAGGTCTGGAGTTGATCTTCAAGAATCTAGGCTATTAAGGATCACTTAACCGAGATCTTCTTTAATTTTTTTCCTTCAGGAAGGGCTTGAGACAATGTGGGAAGACATTTGGAGATTTATTTCTATTCGATTTTAATCTTGACCTCGATGTAGCTAAGGGGTGGAGAGTAGAAGAGGAGAAAGCGGCTGAAGAAGAAGATGTTTGAGGAAACTTTGAAGGATTTGGCCAAAGGAAACTTTGAAGGACTCTGGAACACCTGCTAGGAGGAAACAAAAACCTCCGATGGCAAGAAGGTAGTTGTCGAGAATTCGAAGATGTTTGAGCGCCAAACGTGTAACTTTGTGCCTTTTGGCCTTCCTTTAATGAGGTATCAATCGAATTAATCTTAGTGGAATTTAAATGAATGTTTAATGGCAGAGTGACTTTTAGATTCTCATTAGGCAAAGCAAAAGTCTTAGCCGCAATTTTCTTTCCTTATTTTTTTTTAAAGGAGACGACCTCTTTATTGATATTGTAATAATGAGATAAAAGCTCATAGTACAAGAGAATTATACAATAAGCATGTAACCATGGATTAGAAGGTGCACCTGGACATCTCACTCAACTAGGTTGACACCCTCACAGCACCCTCATCGTATCCAAACAAGCCAAAAACCAAAACAAAGGAGTAATGTCCAAAGGAAAAACAAAACCGAAAGAAGTACAAGTACAAATAAAAAGACTAAAAGACTATATCAGACTAAACACCCATCAACTCACACTGAGACAAACTCAAGATCCTTGGAGAAGGAACACCACAAGGAGCCTAAAAGTTGATGACTCCATCGAGGTCTTACCCTGAGAAGCTTGCTCTGAAAAAATTTCTAGAATCTTCTATTGGAACTCAATCCTCCAACACAGATTGTTTAGAATATGAGATCACTATATTGATAGTAGTAGGAATTACAATATAGAAATTGAATTGATTATGAAGATCAATTCGATGAAGAAAACAAAAAAAACTCTCTGTTATTCTCTCTTTCAAGAATATACAGAAATGATTTCCTCTACAAAATACTCCAGGCCTCCTCTCTCTCTTCCACGTACTATTTATATTCTTCCTTCCACTCACTGTGGTCTCCTCCTAGTCAGTTACATATTAACTAACTCACTCTCCCGCCTATTTTTTATTTTATTTCTTCTCCTACTATACTGGTGGTCTAACATTGCATTCCCAGTCCAGTTTCACCTTGTCCTCAAGGTGGAAATCAGGAAAAGACCGTTGAAAATCATCATAATTCTCCCAAGTGGCCTCATGTCTTAGCAATCCCTTCCAGCTCGTGAAAACCTCCCAAACGCCTTGACTATTCTTCTGATATCCATAAATCTCATCAAGTATAGTAATTCACTCATGGTTTTCAGTCAAAAAAGGTACCCACTCCATCTTATCCTTGCATTCACCAAAGGCTTTCTTCAACGGTGAAATGTGGAACACTGGATGTATCGTTGCTGAAGCAGGGAGTTCTAGTTTATAAGCTACATAACCAATCTTCTTCAGAATACGGTAAGGACCGAAGTATTTAGGGGACAGCTTCTCATTCCTTCTTTTTCTCATAGAGACCCGTCGGTAGGGCCTGATTTTTAAGAAGACCATATCTCCTTCAAATTCTACATGTTTTCTCTTCATATCTGCATAACTCTTCATCTTTTCTTGAGCTATTCGCAAATGCTCCTTCAAAGCACCCAAAGTTACATCCCTTTCTTTAAGTTGCTCTTCAACCGTGGAGTTCGGAGTCTCTCTTTCTCCATAGTAAATAAGGGCTGGTGGCGTTCTTCCATAGACAGCTTGAAAAGGGGTCACACCCAAAGATCGCTGAAATGTAGTATTATATCAGTATTCAGCCCAAGGAATCCACTTCACCCACTCTTTCGGTCTCTCTCTTAAGAAACAGCGTAAATAGATTTCAACAGATTTATTGACATTCTCTGTGTGCCCATCCATTTGTGGATGATAAGCTGTACTTTTATTCAACTTGGTACCTGCTAACCGAAATAGCTCTCTCCAAAAGTTACTCAGAAATATTTTGTCACGGTCGGAAACAATGGATTGAGGAAAACCATGCAGCCTTACTATCTCCTTAACAAACAATTCAGCCACCAAGATAACTTCATACCCAAACGACTTTGGCAACCCTTCAATGAAATCCATTGAAATATCTTCCCACACTCTACTGGAATCTCCAATGGAACCAGTAACCCCGCAGGTGTAAGAGCATATGACTTATTTCTTTGGCAAATGGCACATTCTTCGCAATATTTTTTAACTTTTGATTTCATGCCATCCCAAAACAATTCTCCAGTCAATCTCTTGTATGTTCTTAAGAGTCCCGAATTAACCCCAAGGACAGAATCATGATAGGTATGCATAATGGTAGGAATCAATGAAGAAGTCTTTCCAATCACCAATCTTCCTTTATATCTAAGTATCCCTTGCTGCAAGGAATAATTTTTTACTTCTTCTTCCTTATGTAGCTTAATGATTATTTCTTTCAACTTCCCATCCCTCTCCACTTCCTCCTTAATAGTTTTCAGATCAATCAACGTAGGGGTCGTTAAATGATTGAGGAATACCATAGGTGGTACTCGAGACAGGGCATCTGCTGCCTTATTTTCTAAGTCGGGCTTATATACTACCTCGAAGGAATAGCCAAACAATTTCGCAATCCACTTTTGCTATTGTGGTTGTATCACTCTTTGTTCAAGTAAAAATTTAAGAGAACACTGGTCAGTCTTGTCTATGAACTGTCTTCCAATCAAATATGGTCGCCAACGTTGCACTGCCAACACTACTGCCATCAACTCCCTCTCATAAACCGGCTTGGCTCGATCCCTCAATGCCAATGTGTGGCTATAAAAAGCAATAGGTCTTTTGTTCTGCAACAGCACCGCTCCCACTCCATACCTAGATGTGTCCATTTCTACTTCAAACGATATATTGAAATCAAGCAATTTTAATACTGGCAGAGTCATCATAGTTTCCTGCAACTTTAAGAAATCTTCTTGAGCTTCATCATTCCATTTAAAAGAACCAAGCTTCAATAACTGAGTGAAAGGGGCTGCAATGGAACCATAATGTTGTACAAATCGTCGATAATACCCCATCAGTCCCAAAAATCCCCTAACTTCTTGTACATTGGTTGGAATTGGCCATTGTTTGATAGATCTTATCTTCTCCGAATATACCTCTACTCCTTCCCCATACAAAATATGGCCTAAATAATCCACTTTTGTATATGCAAAACTACACTTCTTTTTCTTAGCATACAATTTGTGAGTTCTCAACACTTCTAATACCAACTCCACATTTTGACAATGTTCTTCTACTCCTCTGCTATAAATCAGGATATCATCAAAGAAGACAAGGACAAATTTCCTCAAATATGATCTGAAAATATTGTTCATTAAGGACTGAAAAGTTGTCGGTGCGTTAGTTAGCCCAAAAGGCATCACTAGAAACTCATAGTGCCCTTCGTGTGTTCTAAATTCTGTTTTTTCTATATCTTGGTTACACGTCCTAATTTGGTGATAGCCAACTTTAAAATCAATTTTAGAAAAGAGATTTGCACCATTTAATTCATCAAAAAGCTCCTTAATAACAGGGATAGGGAACTTATCTAGAATTGTTACGTTATTAAGCACCCAGTAGTCAACACATAACCTCCAACTTCCATCTTTTTTTCTCACCAAAAGCATCGGACTCGAATAGGGGCTTGTACTGAGATGAATAATTCCAGAAGATAACATTTCCTCTACCAGTTTCTCCATCTCTTCCTTCTGTTAAAACACGTATCTATACGGTCTAACGTTTACTGGATTTGTCCTCCCTTCAGGTGTATATGATACTCAATATCCCTCCTTGGGGGTAGTTCTTCCGGCCACTCAAACACATCCTTATATCGTGCTAACACAAATTGAACTTTCTCCTGTCTTGTGTTTGCCGCTTCCTCTTCCTGTCTGTCAATTTCAATAATCCTAGCTTCCAAGGCTTTGCATTCCACCAAATATCCTTGGTCCGAATCGTTCCAAGACTTCTTCAAGCTCTTCAAACTAACTCAAGTCTTTGTTAAACTCGGGTCCCCCTCAATTATCACCATACTATTTTCATGAAAGAAGATCATGGTAAGGTTTTTCCAATCCATTTCAGTCACCCCTAAAGAGTATTGCAATTGCATCCCAAGTATTACATCCACCCCTCGCAACTCCAAATGGCAAAAAATTATCTATTACTTTGCAACTGTTGAGGTCAACTTCCACCTTCTCACATATCCCTTTCCTTTTAATGGCAGTTCCAGATCCAAGAATAACTCCATAGTTGGAGGTATCCTTTGTGTTCAACTTCAACATCGACACCAACTTGTCTGAAATAAAATTATGCATGGCTCCGCAGTCAATCAGCACAATGACTTCCCTTCCTTGAATCTTCCTTCTTACTTTCATGGTAACAAGATTCGTTAGCCCCACCAACGAATTAATACATACTTCAACTAGCCCTTCTATTTCGCTTTTCAACTCCATAGTACACAACTCCTTTTGCTCATATTCGTCTTCCTCTATAATTTCTTTTTCCACATTATCTGCCCTGACCACAAACATTCGTAGCTCCCTTATTTCTTTTGTCTTACATTTATGCCCCAAATAGTACTTTTCATGGCATTTAAAACACAATCCCTTCTCTCTCTTGGCCTTGAAATTCGCCATCTAATAAACGCTTAGATGGCCCTTCCTTTTTATTCTCATTGGCCATTGATCCTCTCAAAGTAATGGTCTTCATTTGAAATACAGTGTTACCTCTGTTTTCCTGATAATTATTCATAGCATTCAACTTGATATTAACAGAAGGGTAGTTTGGGAATTTCGCTCCAACATATTCCGGTAAATTTGCTTCCCTCCTTAAAATCTCCCTAGTCTCTACAATTTGAGTGTATTGCATCATCTATGATAACCCCACCGGTCGACAAAACTATACTTCTACCTTGATCCACGGTAACAAACCTCCCATAAAGGTTTCTTCCACGATTTTCTCCTAAATATCCGATAAAGGGACAACCAACTTATCGAAAAGATTCCGATGTTCCTCCACACTTGATGTTTGTTGTATTCGCAGAAACCAGCCATAAAGGGACCCTTCACGTATCGAACAAAATCGAATTAATAACCGTTCCTTCATATTTAACCAGTCAGTAAACTTATCTCTCTCTTCCTGAGACCGATACCAGTGTAGTGTCGGGCCCTCAAAATAACCGTCGCTACGATGAGCTTCTCGGAATTGGTTAACTTATGTATCTGAAAATACCGATCCACGCAAAACAGCCATGAGTCCAAATCATCTCCATTGAAGACTGGCATCTCAACTTTTTTAAATTTGTGTCGATCAGAATTTCCATCTTCGTTTTCACTTTTCTTCTCCTGAGTTTCCCTTATGATTTCCTTGCTCGTTGAACTTTCTCCTTTAGATTTCATTAGTGAAATTTCTTGTTCCTCTTATTCGACTGCCTTACCACTTACTACTAATCGTTCCTTTGCTATCGATTCCATGAACATTATCATATGGTGAGTTTTCTCTGATTGGGCTTGAAGAACCTCCATATTTTTCGAGATCGACATCAATTTCTCCTCCATCGCTAGCAACTTGTTGAGTTCTTTTTTAATACCGTTGAGTTCTTGATCGTGCGCTTCCAATCTCTCTTCCACCCTCGTCTGTACCATGATAATTTTTCCTCCAAGATCAACGTTCTCTGATACCAATTTGTTGGAACTCAATCCTCCAACACAAATTGTTTAGAATATGAGATCACTATATTGATAGTAGTAGGAATTACAATATAGAAATCGAATTGATTATGAAGATCAATTCCATGAAGAAAACAAAAAAACTCACTCTGTTATTCTCTCTTTCAAAAATATACATAAATGATTTAAAATCCAAATATAAAATCATTGAGATCTCAAATTAAAAAGATTTCTTACATTCATGTTCAACCTATATCAAATTTGAGTGAAATTGAAAATTAAAGTTACGGCAAATAATGAAGAAGATTTAAAAAAAAGATTGTTATTATTGAAATTTTTTATTAAAACATAGCTCTAATTGTATAGAACGGAAAAGAAAAAGTAGCACAAAAAAAAGTTAGCACAAAAACTTCAGATAACAAACCTGTTGCCATGCTTGAATAGCTACACCTCTTTTATCAATTCTTCCAATCAACACTTCACGAAGAACTGGTGGGAAGTATCGGAGAGTTTTTTCTGACCAAGTATGCTGACTTGTGGCCATTGTCTGCTCTAGCATTGTTTGAAGATAAAGCAAGTGATCAGCATCAGCTATTCCCCGTGTTTTAATGAGGATAGCAAGAGTGACCACGGCTAATCGATTTAGTGTCTCCGTAAATTCAGTTGGACCCTTTCAGAACAGAGAAAGTTCAGTTTCAGTGAAATATGCAAATGAAAAACATAATATAAGTTATAATTCTGCATTGATATCATTCAACTCACCCACCTTCCCTTCCCTTTTCACAAAGAAAAAATCTCTTAATGAAAAAATAAGATTCATGCACAAGTTTTCAGCCAATCTAAATACTCGATGGTCTCCACGCTTTCCTTTGAGTGCAGAGATTATTTTAGTCACATCATACATCAAAGCCTTACTCTTGCCTTGGTACCTAGAAAGCAATAGAACAAAACATCTAAGAGTACCCCAAATAACAAGGAAAAAACACCGAATTAAGTTCTACCAGCAACAAAACAGAACAATACATCAAAACAAAACAGTGAAAAACACTACAATAACCGATGCTACAAGAAAATTCTAACGTGCAAGAGAAAATAATGTTCTGATCAGAAAGTGAATTAGAACAAATCGGCCTTGTGTGGGGTTATAAAGTGGATGATAGTGAGTTGCTGTCCACAGCTGCCAACTTGGGTTGCAAGTCAGAAGACCTCCTATTTAGTTTTGTTAGCTATAGGAGTTTATTAGTTGTGGGTCTTTTTTTAAACTGTTTTATTTTCCCGTGTTCTTTCTTTACTTTCTGTTTTGTATTTGCTTTCCTTTGGCTGTTTGTTTTCTGGTTTACTTGGAGTTATATGTTCTTTTAGATGTTTTTATGGGATATGGTGATAGCGCTAAGGGGGTGTCAAGCTAGTTGAGATGTCCGGCCGCACCTCTTGATCCCCTCTTTTTAGGCTTCTCTAATATTCTCATTGTATAATTATCTTGTACTTCGAGTTTTATATTAAAAAAGAGCTTGTCTTTGTTTCAAAAAATATATATATAACAGAGATGACCCCTAGGTTGTTAAAATCTTCCTTAAGCACTTTAGAATTTTTTCGAACCCAAAAGGATTCCATGCTCTGTTTTTTCCATTACCAAAACAGAGGACTATGGCAACCTAATATCCTTCACAGCTTCCACATAACTTATGCTCTTATCTATTGACTTAGAAGGATCTGAAATGTTCTTAATTGCCTGCAAAGGAATCAATGAGGAATGTAGATGGATCTGCTGAAATAATATCTCTTTTCTTCAAGAATCCAGAGAGCATTCCCAAAAAAGAATGCCAGCCTTGAATTGAAACTCCCATTGGAACATGAATGTATCATCGACCTCCTGAAATAGGCCAGACAATAGATTTCAGAATTCAACCAGAATCATGGCAAAATTTTGATATCCTCATAGCACCTGAGCCGTTGCGACTGTTTCTTAAGAGAAGACGATTGAATGGACCATGAAGAAGCTCAAAGATAGAATCCATGAACCAATGCAACTGCAAACTAGATAAAGTAACAACTTTACGAAACTCTATATCTTCCCATGAAGAACAACCTGGAATCGTACCAGATCCAAAAGAAGGAATCATTAATTTTACAGCTTTCAACCTCCATTTTAACACAAGGGCGAAGGAGATGGGGAAGTAAGAGAAGGGTTATAGAGGTGAACGGAGCTAAAGAAGATGGCGGCCAAAAAGAGAAGCTACGGGCAGGAGATAGTGTGTGTGCGTATTTGTGTTGGGAGGGGGGTGTATGGGGGCAACTGCAAGGGTTGAGAAATTATACCTGTATAGAGGAAGCAACCGATAGTTCAAAATTTCAAGCACTAGAAGCGTAACTCCTGGTCTGCTCAATAGGGATGGGTTTCTTTGTGCTAAATGCTGCAGTAAAGAGTGAGTTAACTGTAAGTAAAAATACAAAATATAAGACTTAACTTTATGAGCATAAAAGCAAGAAAAGGTAATTAAAACATAAAGGGTGGTGTATAACTCTCTTGTCCATTGAGCTCTTATTATTATTAATAAAGAAGTTTGTCTCCGTTTCAAAAAAAATAAAACATAAAGGGTGGTAAAAAATTACATTGTGAGCAAGAGATGTCAACACATAATAAAAATATCAGACATAAAAAAGCAATAAAAATCAGGCATTTCATATATTGGTGATTTCATTCATTTGGATGATTTGTAAGGATTTGAATGCAAATCTAAATGAGAATATTATTTAGATCTCATAATTCACAAATAGCTTTCAACAATAAATCTGTCAAACAGATATTCACATTATCCATTTGACTCTGTAATGATCACCTTTTCTATCATGGTTCACTTTCAAGGAAAATGTGATGGGACTTTTCTCTTCTATTTTCCCTTTATCATGTTCATTTTAGATTATTCCAACTCATTGATAAAGGTACCAAGCACCATTTGTACTATTGATACTGCAAAGATTAAGGATTCAAATCTCGAGATTTCTCTCTTCGGTTGCGTGATAATGTTCTTCTGGCAGCTCCAAGTTTGAAGTCTTTTAAGTCATTGTGTTCTGGCAGCTCCAAGTCAGAAGTAGTGCTTCTGTAGTTAGGATGGGCTTTAATATGTATTTCTGCTGTTATGTTTTTACTTTTCAGCCTTGCTTTTGTCTACTGTAGGTAGCTTCTGTTGTTATTTTTTGTTGTTACTTTGGTCTTTTCATGACCTTAGTATTGTTCTTGTTCTTTGTATTTTGGATATGATGGTGCTATGAAGGTGTCAACCTAGTTGAGATGTCCGGGTGCACCTACTGATCCTCTCTCTCCCCCATTTCTTGGCTTCCCTATTATTCTCATTGTATAGCTCTTTTGTAGTTTGAGTTTATTAATAATAAAGAAGCTTCTCCTTTTCAAAAAAAAAAAGTCATAGTGTTCTATTTGCCAAAGATTTTTCAAACTCTATTGATCAAACACATTTGTTTTTAATTTTATGTGTTCTTCTTTTTAGTACAAATTATCTTTCAAACTCTATTGATTTGGCCAGAATTAGACAAGTTATGTAAAATAAAGATTTACTTTGGGTGATGATGATCTACCGTCACAATCAAATTTTAAATGATATGTTTGACAATTGGGGGCCAAGCTCAAACAATCCTTTGTTTCATGATGATAACTCTTTATTGGTCATTGGAGTTGAAGCAAATGATCATTTTGGTTCTGAAGAAGCTCAACCAGCTAGGGTTGATCATACTCTCTCTCCTTAATCTAATGAGAATTCTAAATCCATGACTAATCATTCTCTTGAGACAAATGAACAAATTTTAGATCTTCTGGGAGTGTTCCAGCTTCTCCTGTGCATTATTCCCAAAGAATTGTTAATCATTCTTCTTCCAAGTTTTTAGAAGATAATTCTAACTCGTTAGAGAAGAAGTATGTACGAAATTGAGTTCCTACAGTGTCTGAAGAAAATTGTGATAGTACACAAAATTATATACACTTTTTTGGCAAAAATAGCCAAGGAGTTCAAGATCTCCCCCCTTCTCCACAATGTTCAGAGAGCTACAAAACCACGTTTGTAGAAGATGATAAACAAAATAATCCCTCTCGGTAACCTATAAAAGAAAATAAACCCCTAAATAACAGAATCCCAAAGGCCCCACAACATAAGAGGTAATCACATCCACGTAACAAACTTTATTCTATGCCATTTAGTCATTTACATCCTGTTGCCCATTTTTCCCCACCCTTTTCTCTCTTCTATGTCTTTATTTATACATTTTAGTGAATCCCAATTGTCCTCACAACTTTTCAAGGAGTCATAGTTCTTCAAAGGCTTTTAGTCATTAGACTCTTTTTCTCCTAGGTTCTAAAATTCAAGGGCTCAAAGTTATTATTTATATTTTCTTTAGTAATTTAGAAGTAGTTTTATTGTTTCCAATTTTATCCTCAAATAAGGATATTTTTGTCATTATCCTAAGATATATGATGTGGCACCCATATCTAAATTAAAGGTGTTCATGCTTCGGTTTGGTTCGAATTTGGGTAAAACCAGAGACTAAACCGAACTCTTCAGTTGGTCTTACAGCTGAACAGAGAAAATGGTTCTCCATAGATTTTGGTACAAATAAAACAAGTACAAATTTCGGTCAAAATGATTTGATTTCAATTTTAACTGAACTTCACTAAATGATTGAGACAAAGGTGGGCAAAGAAGAAAGATTGACGAAAATGGATGATAATACCTTAAAATAAGGTGTGAGATGGTGCTCGAAAAAGACAGAAGACAACAACTACGTGACTGAGATATTTGAGAGGGTTGTAGTTGTAGGTGAGGGAGAGAAAAAAAAAACAAGGGAAAGGCGGGGAAGTAGATGGCATACATTGATTAAGATGAAAGAGATGAGAGATAATTGATATCTAGGGTTTATATTTTTTTTATCTTCCTTAGTTTTGTTCTTTTTTTCTTAGTTTTTTTAGTTCTATGTGGGCTAAAACTTACTTAAAACAAATGGGTTTCGTGGGATGGTAGCTGGTTTATTTAAAAAGAATTGGGCTCGGAGGGCAAGAAGCTTTAATTATTTTTTACTATATTCGGTCCCGTTCAATTTTATTAGAATTATAAAATGTTGGAATAACAACAGAACTGAACCCCTCATTTATAAAAAGAATAAACCAAGAAAACCAAAATCCTCACTGATACTTAACCAAACCAGTCGGTTTGGTTCGATTCTCGATTTAGGTTGATTTTTTAACACCCCTAATCTAAAGCCTAACCATTAGGTTGTACCTTACAGTTTTAGGATTCTGGATTTTGGGAATGAGATTTCTCCTAAATTTTGATGAATCTTCATCACAATCCTTTGCAATTCTTGATCTAGGGTTGTATGTTTGCACATTCAGGTAAGATTGATCAACTTACTTGGGGAGTGTTCAAGCCTTGGGTAGAGAACTAGTTCTCCTTACCTCATGGTTTTTTATCGGAAACTAACCTTAGCTAACCTTCCTTGGAGTTGTGCTTATTGATTTTGGGGGGTTTAGTGTTTGTCAATTAGAGGTTAAAATAATCGAAAGCTTCCTAATTCTCATAGGGTTTTCTTATCATTCAGTTTATTAGATGTGTTGCTTGTCATTCTTCCTCCATTGATATCTCTTGCCCCTATAATTTCAATGAGGACTCAGTTGTTAGTGTGAGTAGTGAAGAAGCTTTTGATATTTTGTTTCAAAGGGAGGTAGTGTGTTCAAGATACAAGTTGAGGCTTCTCTTTTGTCACCTTCTCGGAAACCATCCCATTCTTTTTCAATTGTTTTTTTAAAAGGAGACAAGCTTCTTTATTATTAATAAACTCAATGTACAAGAGAGCTATACAATGAGAATAATAGGGAAGCCAAGAAATGTGGGAGAGAGAGAGAGATAGATAGGATCAGTAGATGCACCCGGACTTCTCAACTAGGATGCACCCCCATAGCACCCTCATCATATCCAGAATACAAAGAAAAAACCAAAGAACAATAACAATACTAAGGTCATGAAAAGACCAAAGGAACAATCAAAATAACAACAGAAGCTACCTACAGTACACAAAAGCAAGGCTGAATAATAAAAACATAACGACAGAAATACATATAAAACTGATGGAAACCCGTAGCTATATATGAATTATTACTTGTATTATTAGTAGATTCACTAATGAATCTGAATTACATTCACTAATGGAAACAAGAAGGACTCTTCCCTCTCTGTTATCCTCTCTCTCAAGGAAGAACAGAAAGCTTTACTTAATTCTCAAAAACTCTAACTAACTCTCCCGCCCAAATTCTATCTGTTATTTATACTAACATCAACTTGCACGTGTCACTCTACACACGTGTCACTCCCTTCTTCCCTTTCCTACTATACTGATATAGTATCGGGGGTCTATCATTACTCTCCCTCTCCAAATTCACCTTGTCCTCAAGGTGAAAATCTGGAAACCGATGTTGCAAATCGTCATGTAATTCCCATGTAGCTTCATGTTTGGGCAGTCCTTTCCAACTCACCAGCACTTCCCAGCTTCCCGTCTTATTTTTCGAATATCCGTTCACTTCTTCTGGCACTGCTTTCCATTCATAATTCTCTGCTAGATATGGAATATCATCACAATTTTCCTCATGTGTTCCAAACACCTTCTTCAGTTGGGATACATGAAAAACTGGGTGAATTGCCGCTTGCTCAGGTAACTCCAGTTTATATGCTACTGGACCGATTCTTCCAATCACCTTATAGGGTCCGAAATACTTAGCAGATAGCTTCTCATTTCTCTTCCTTCTCAAGGATTTTTGTCGGTAGGGCCTTAATTTCAATAAGACCAAATCTCCTACTTGGTACTGCACATCCCTCCTCCTCAAATCTGCATATTTTTTCATCTTGTCCTGAGCCACTTTCAAGTGTTCTCTCAATGCTCCCAAGGCTACATCTCTCTCTTTCAATTGCTCATCCAATGTTGAATTGGATGTATCTCTATCTCCATAGTATATCAATGGAGGTGGTAATCGACCGTATACTACCTGAAATGGTGTAATTCCTATTGAGCGTTGGTATGTAGTATTGTACCAATACTCAGCCCACGGTATCCATTTCACCCACTCCTTTGGTTTTTCTCCACAAAAGCAGCGCAAATAAATCTCCACTCCTCGGTTTACTACTTCTGTTTGACCATCTGTTTGAGGATGGTACGCCGTACTGTAGTTTAACCTTGAGCCCGCAATTCTGAACATCTCCCTCCAGAATGAGCTCAGAAAGACTTTATCTCTATCTGACACTATGGACTTAGGGAACCCATGTAGTCTCACCACCTCTTTAACGAACAACTCAGCTACAGATTTTGCAGTATATGGATGTTTCATTGGTAAGAAGTGACCGTATTTACTGAGACGGTCTACCACCACCAGAATAACCTCGAATCCATTTGCTTTTGGCAATCCTTCTACAAAATCCATGGAAATATCTTCCCACACTCTATTAGGGATGTCCAACGGTGTCAACAGGCCTGCTGGAGATAATGCCAATGTTTTATTTCTTTGACACGTCATGCATTCTTCACAATACTTCTTAACATCCTGTTTCATATTCTCCCAGTATAATTCTCCCGTTAATCTCTTGTACGTTCTTAGAAAACCTGAGTGTCCCCCGAAGACCGAATCATGGAAGGCATGCAAGATTTTTGGGATCAGTTTGGACACTTTGGAAATTACCAATCGATTCTTATACAACAACCTCCCCTGCTTCAATGAATATTTATTTGCTTGCTCCTCCCCTTTTTCTTCCAGTTCCTGTCGGATCTTCGATAGCTTTTCATCCCGATCAACCTCTTCTTTAATCACGGCCACATCAATTATGTTTGGAACTGTTAGTTGATTCAACTGGACATTATGTAGTACCCTAGACAATGCATCCGCGGCCTTGTTCTCTAACCCTGGTTTGTATATTACCTCAAATGAATATCCTAATAGCTTAGATATCCATTTTTGGTACTGGGGCTGGATCACTCGTTGTTCCAACAAGAATTTTAGTGACCGCTGATCAGTTTTCACCTTGAATCTCTTCCCCAATAAGTAAGGACGCCATCTCTGTACTGCCATTACTACAGCCATCAGTTCCCTTTCATAAACCGGTTTGACCCTATCTCTAGCTGCTAGGGTATGACTATAAAAGGCAATAGGTCTTTGGTTCTGTGTTAGCACAGCCCCTAAACCGAATCCAGAAGCATCCGTTTCAATTTCAAAGGGAATGGTGAAATCTGGCATTGCCAATACTGGCAGAGACATCATAGTTTCTTGCAACTTGACAAAAGCTTCATGAGCCTCTTCAGTCCATCTAAAGCCTCCTTTCTTCAGTAATTGGGTTAGCGGTGCTGCAATCGTTCCATAGTGTTTAACAAACTTGCGATAATATCCGGTCAGGCCTAAAAAGCCTCGGACTTCTCTCACGTTAACTGGAATGGGCCATTCTTTAACAGCCCTAATTTTCTCTGGATCCACTTCTACTCCTCCTCCAGAAATGATGTGTCCCAGATATTCCACCCTGGCTTTAGCAAAGCTGCACTTCTTTTTATTCACGTACAATTCATTCCTTCGCAACATGTCTAATACTATCTTTAGGTGATCCAGATGAGCTTTCAGGTCCTTGCTGTAGATCAATATGTCATCAAAAAATACCAACACAAATTTCCTGAGGATTGGTTTAAATACCGCATTCATCAAGGATTGAAACGTGGATGGTGCATTTGTTAACCCAAACGGCATCACCATGAATTCATAGTGACCTTCATGAGTCCTAAATGCAGTTTTCTCAACGTCATCTGCCCTCATTCTGATCTGGTGATACCCTGCCTTCAAATCCAACTTCGAGAATACCTCCGCTCCATTTAATTCATCAAATAATTCTTCGATTACTGGTATTGGAAATTTATCAGGCACCGTCACATTGTTCAAAGCTCTGTAATCTACACAGAACCTCCAACTTCCATCTTTCTTTCTCACCAGCAATACCGGACTTGAATACGGGCTCGTGCTGGGTCTTATTATCCCTGCCGTTAGCATTTCTTCCACTAACTTCTCCATCTCATTTTTTTGTTGATAGGCATATCGATATGGACGCACATTAATTGGATCCACACCCTCTTTCAAATGGATGTGATGTTCTATTACCCGCCGAGGGGGTAAAGTTTCGGGCCACTCAAAGACATCTCCAAATTCCTTCAACACCCCGGCTACCAACTCTTCCTCCATTAACACTTCCTCAATTGAATCCTCCTCATCACTTAATTCACACCTTTCCAATGCTCTGTATTCCACTAGATAGCCTTGATCCTCCTCTTCCCACACTTTGACTAGATTTTTCAGGCTAACTCTAGTCTTAGTCAAACTATGGTCCCCTCGAATCATAATCTTTTCCCCTTGATATATGAAGGATAATATCAAGTTCTTCCAATCTACCTCCGTTATCCCCAGAGAGTAAAGCCACCGCATACCCAAAATGGCATCAACTCCTCCTAACTCCAAAGGTAAGAATTCGTCAATTACTTTCCAATCCCCCAGCATCAGTTCCACATCCCCACAGACACCTTTACCCTTAACAGCAGTACCGGAACCCAAAATCACCCCATAATTTGAGGTCTCTTTTGTTTCCAACTGTAATTCATTTACCAACTTTGCAGAAATAAAGTTGTGTGTTGCTCCACAGTCAATTAACACCACGATATCTTTTCCTTGTATCCTTCCTTTCACCTTCATCGTCCCTGGACTGGACAATCCAACCACCGAATTGATAGATAATTCTACTATCGCTTGGTGTTCTTCCCTGATTTCGATAGCGTTCAATTCCTTCGACATCTCCTCTCCTCCCTCTATAATTTCGTACTCTTCATTCTCCCCTGTCACAAGTAACATCCGCAATTCTCTCAACTCCTTAGCTTTGCATTTATGGTCATGAGAGTACTTCTCATTGCACCTAAAACACAATCCCTTCTCCCTTCGAGCCCGGAATTCCTCATCCGATAATCGTTTTGATGGTCCCTCCTTGGGAACTTCCTCTTTTGCGGTTCCTCGTAAAGTAATGGTTCGCATTGGCCAATTAGTTCCCCCTTTATTCTCTCCAGCATTCGCATTCGTGTTAACCTTGGTACTATTCGAAGGATTGAATGTTCTTCCTCCGGAATAGCCGGACATATTTGCCTCACGCCGTATCTCTTCTCTGTTTTCAATCTTTTGCGCTATCTTCATCATATGTGCTAATCCTTTTGGTTCGCAGAAATCCATCTCTGCTTGGATCCATGGTTTTAATCCGGATACAAACGTTTCTTCTACTACCTTCTCGGGTAAATCTGTTAGAGGCGCTACCCACTTATCGAATAAATTTCGATACTCATCCACCGTTGTTGTCTGTTGGATCCGCAAGAATCGTCCGTATAAAGATCCTTCCCTCGCTGAGCGGAACCTCACCAGCAACCTCTCCTTCATATTTGCCCAATCAATAAACTTCTCCCGTTCCTCTTGGGAACGATACCAATTCAACGCTGGTCCTTCGAAACTGATAGTAGATACAGTCATCTTTTCGGACTCAGTCAGTTTATGGATGAGGAAATACCTCTCGGCGCGGAATAACCATGAATCGGGATCATCTCCGTTGAATATCGGCATCTCTACCTTCTTGAATTTGTTTCGATCGTTATTCCCTTCATCAATCGACTTCTTCTCTTCTTTTCTTCCTTCGTTTTCTCGCCTTGAAGATCCCTCGCCTTCTTCATTCATCCTCGTCGGAACAGTTCGTATCGACAATTCTGTGATTCTTTCGTTCATCGTCGATCTATCTTGCGCGGATGATTCCATGAATCTCAGCAATGCTTGGTTCTGTCTCTCCAAGTTCTTCGAAATTTCGATCAATGTACTTTCGATCGCTGGCAATTTCCCGATCTCCTTCTTGATGCTATGGATCTCTTGATCCATCGATTCGATCTTGTCTTCAAATCTCGTATGCACCATCTTCCTCTTCGCCCAAAATCACAGCTCTGATACCAAATTGATGGAAACCCGTAGCTATATATGAATTATTACTTGTATTATTAGTAGATTCACTAATGAATCTGAATTACATTCACTAATGGAAACAAGAAGGACTCTTCCCTCTCTGTTATCCTCTCTCTCAAGGAAGAACAGAAAGCTTTACTTAATTCTCAAAAACTCTAACTAACTCTCCCGCCCAAATTCTATCTGTTATTTATACTAACATCAACTTGCACGTGTCACTCTACACACGTGTCACTCCCTTCTTCCCTTTCCTACTATACTGATATAGTATCGGGGGTCTATCAAAAACCCATCCAAACTACAGAAGCACTAATTCTGAACTGGCAATCGGGGAAAACTACATTGAATCTCATTAGATGAAGGCGGTCCAGTTGAGGCAAATGTCTTGAATGTAGTAATCGTTGAATTATGTATTTGAAGAACACCAAGCTGCTGCATTTCTTTTAGAAATCTCTACGACTTCCTCTATGACCTTGTTGCACTCTTTTATCAACAACCAACTATTGCAAAATCTGAATGGGGATGGCCCCCATAGTATTGCACCTGCCTCTAATAATGAAGGAAAGTGATCGGAGAAGAATCTTGCTTTACGGGTCACTCTTGAGTTTTCAAATTCATCATCCCATTTACTGTTAATAAAAAATCTGTCCAATAGAGATCTTGCAGCAGTGCCACTCTTGACCAAATAAATTTGCCATTTTGAAGGGGAATTTCCATTAGATTGGCAGAATCTATAAAGGCATTTAAGTGTCTCAACCCTCTTGTGCTTCTGCCAACTGGAAACCTCTCATAGACCCATCTAGTGATGTTAAAATCTCCTCCCAAACACCAAACACCAAGCCTCATCTCCGCATTCTATAATTGTTAATAATTCTGGCCAAACAAGTTTCCTCTCTCTATAACCACACGGACCATAAACATTGGTAACCCAACAACACTTCTTGCACAAAGTTACACATTTTATTGAGAGGGAATAACGTCCTCTTATGGTTTCCACCACTGTGATTTTACTTTTATCCCATAAGGTAAGAATGCCTTCGGAAGCGCCAAAAGATTCCACTGATTCCCATCCTATATCCATAGAACTCCAAATTGTTTTAATGGAATTTACTTCCAGACCTTCCATTTTAGATTCATGTGGTCTTCAATTGAGTAAAGTGGATTATGGTCTTTCAGAATGCTCCTTTGCTCACTGTTTCAGTTGTAGTCCTTTAGGTTGAAGCTACATTTCAAGGAAGATCGCTTCAGAGGATAGTTGAAGTTGTTGTATTCTTTGAGTTCTTCTTTCTCCACATTCCTAAACTCTTCTTTGGTTGATTGCATAGTCTTGCCACATCTCTGTTTTGTGTGTATGTACTCACACTTGGTGTTTAAGTTATTCTGTTAACGATTTGGTTTGAAACAGTTCAGCAGTTTTACTGGTTAAGTCTCTTCCTTGTATTGCAGGTATTGCATTACTCAAGCCTCTTCAGGTTTGATCTAGATTGATTTTATTTCTCCTTGAGTCCTTTTTCCTTTCTTTGTATTTGTTTTAGTATGGCCTCTTTTCATTTTATCAATGAAAAGCTGTCTCCTTTACGGAGGAAATAAAAAGGTCACCCATACCTATTGGGTTTTGAACCTATGGGTTAACGAGAGTTGACCCATACCTCAAACTATCCATAAGAGTTTCCTCTCCAGTATAGTTAAATTTTTTATATATCAACAACAAATTAATCGATGATCAAAGTGAAAAAAAATTAAAGTGATAAGTTTTAATAGATCGAGAAAATTACATTAAAATGCGAGCGAAACAATGAGTGTGGTGCAAGGAGAAGCAACCTAGTATATGTTTCAGCCAATGCAATACTGGGAACAGCCTACACAGAACAATAATAGAGTAAACATTAGAGATAAGTTTGAATATTCTTCTAGATAACGAACCCTAATTGCATTACTTCACCCGTTAAAGACAAGGGTGCATAAAAACTCAAGTAGACGTGCATAATATGTACAGCATCCTGAGCTTCTTAAGATAAACTGAATGCACTCAGTAGATTAGATGAAAGAAACTAATACTCTAAGTACATTAGGGTTACACAAAGAGCATAAAGCATAAATAATTATCTAGGCCATATGGATCAGACCCAGTTTCCACTACATTTTCACCTTGGTTCAGGTATGGGCTGGTTTGGCTTCAGTAAGCTTGCCAAGCTTGCTTGGGGCATGGTTTTAGAAAGCATAACCCAAACCTATGGGTTGAATAGTAAACACTGTTCAACCTCATAGGTTGCCTTCCATTCTTCAATAATTTGTATATCATTTAAATTTGAACTTATTTGAAATTTTAAATACTCTCTTTAGATTATTCTCTGTCATAGATTATTGAAAATTGAATTAACAATCTAATCTTTTGCTTGAACAAGAGAAAGGACAGCGACTGAAGAAGCCTCTTAAGCTAGAGCTTATCCTTCAACTCCGTCCTCACGTGTGTGACCCTCTGTCTTATTCCGGTCGGTATTGAAAGAGTGCTGTTGAGGAAGCAGCTGTCGCTGTTGCAGTGTCGGATATTCTGAGAAATATTGTATATGAACAAAGATTTCCCAAATCCAGTTCAAATACCGAGAAATAAGAATAAATGTTCCAGCTCAAAGTTTAACCGGCCAGCACATGACCGATGTAGGGGTTTCAACCTTCCTTTCTCTTCCTTTTCTTCTTCAGCAAATCCAAACCCTACCACTCTCGATTAGTTTGTACATACACACACACATACACACATACATACATACACACACTGCACACACGAACGCGCACACACACACATACACATATATACATACATACCAATGTAGTCCAGTTTAGTTTTTGTACTTTCAAGTGCCAAAATTTAGTCCCTGAACTTGCAATAAATCTTAAAATTAGTACTTATGGCTAGTTTGGAGTTGGATTTTTTTCACCCAAAATTGATCAAGTAATAATAATTTTCAATATTTGGATGTAGAAACATTCTTCACTTGGCTAAAAACCGTGGAAAGTTCTTTTGAAGTACGTTGCATACCCAAAGATAAAAAAGTTAAGCATGTAGTCTTCCAACATAAAATGGGGTATTGGCTTCTTGGGATCAACTTCAAACTTCAATAAATGATGCTACGAGAAACAACCTATCAAGAAGTGGCCCAAGATGTTAACTCAGAGGCTTATCTCGTCTTTGCCCTGGAGCATAGCCTTTAGGAGGAGATTTCAATGTCACTCAGTGGACAAGGAAAATTGAATTACAGAAGGCCTACTGGAGAGATCCGACTGTTTAATGAATCACTGATCCTTGCTCTGAATCCAAATCATGATCCTTTCTGATCTGTATTATGAATCATCCCTTGCAATGGCTGAATCAACAGTGCCACAGTATAAATTTTGATTTAAAACAGATGATCTTTTTTTTTAATGTTTTAATTTGAATTATTCGAATCCTCCAAACATAAAGAGATCTCCTCTTCTCTCTCCAGAGAACACATGTAAAGCACTGACACCAAGCACACTTCCAGGACATCTCCATTACGCTATTTTGTGTGATGCCAAGTTAGGAAGATTTTATTGCATAAATGGTTACTGCCTTACCGGTCACACCTATAAAGTTGTGATCATAGATAGCTTTCAGTGAGGTAAACCATTGACTAATAAAGTATTTATACCTGTCCAGAAAATAAGGATTCCTCCATTTGATATGCCAGCTTCGAGCACAAGTTCATTGAAAAACCTGATAAAAAAGACATCGGCAGTGGGCTCACTTCTCGCATAACCATTATCCTCTCATTGGTCTGTAAATTTTGTGCTGATGATAATTCTGGAGCTCCTGCAGAAGTTAACCAATTCATCACAGTTTCACATGCTGGTTGTGCCATCGTGTATGAGACAACCCAAAACATCCCAATTGATCTGTCATCCATGTTCATATAATCCACGATCCGCTCACCTGGAGATAAATACGTAAGATGTGTCAGAAAATGCAAGGAATTTGTTACATAAACAAGATTTCACAGAAAGAATATAGTATGCATCTTCTCCTTTAGAGAAACAGCTTTCCAAAGTCTTATGGAAGTCGATAAGCCCCTGGCGGGTTAATATCCTAGTTTGGATTATGATTTTTGGGAAGCTCAACTGCTCATCGGTCATGCAGAAGAAGCTTCCGTCTCATTACTTGTCTCCATCTATTTGCCCTCTTTGTGAAAAGAAAGGGGAAGATCTACAGCATATCTTTTTTTAATGTTTCTATGCAGGTCATAGCTGGTGGAATTTATTTTCAACCTTTGAAGTTGCTTGGGTTTTCAGAAGAGACTTTGGTGATAACAGCAGCTTTCAATTGGTCCTATCTTACAAAAGGGTCCTTGGTTGCTTTGGTGTAATGCTATTAAATTCTTGCTAGCTGAGTTATAGTTTGAAAAGAACCAAAGAGTTTTCCATGATAAGAAGCTTGTGTGGAAGGATCAAAGTGAAGTGGCTCGTTTAAACGCCTCCTCTTGGTGCACCTTCTTCAAGAATTTTGAAGGCTGTCCATACAAGATTTAAATTGGCATATTGCTATATTCACACAGTTTAATCATTTAATCATTGTATTGTTTTAGTTTTCTAAAGAGTTGTATTGTTCTGGTTGTTTCTTTTACCTCCCTTCTCACCTTTCCTTCTTTAGTTCAACATAATTTTGGATATTTGGATTTTGTATGGATATGACGAGGGTGCTAAGGGGATGTCAACCTAGTTGAGATATCTGGGTGCACCTCTTGTTCTGGGTGTATTGTTCTGTTGTATTGTTCTTTCATAGGTGGTTGAGAAAGTCCAGCATACTGATGGAAGCCGAACAAGTATGTAATTCTACTTTTATTATTGATAATAGAAAAGGAACAGAATACTTGTTACAATATCAGAAACCCTCTTCTGCTAACCTCTCTCTCAAGGAAGAACAGAAAATTTCCCGGCCTTCAAGTCAATCTTGGAAAACATAGTAGCCCAATTCAGCTCGTCAAACAATTCTTCAATCACCGGTATAGGGAACTTATCTGGCACTGTCACATTATTCAAGGCTCAATAATCAACACAAAACCTCCAGCTTCCATCTTTCTTTCTTACCAACAGTACGAGGCTTGAATAAGGACTTGTACTCGGTCGGATAACTCCAGACGACAGCATTTCTTCTACCAACTTTTCCATTTTGGTTTTATGTTACGCATAACGATATGGTCTCACATTCACCGGATCCACTCCTTTTTTTAAATGAATGTGGTGTTCAATCGCTCTTCGAGGAGGTAATGTCTCGGGCCATTCGAATACATCCTCAAAACTCTTCAATATCAAAGCTACTGACTCTTCCACAGTCAACTCTTCTTCTATCGGGTCTTCTTCTTCTGAGGCTTCACTCCTTTCGAAAGCTCTACACTCTACTAAGAAGCCTTGATCTTCTTCCCCTAAGGTTTTCATTAGCTTCTTAAGACTGATCCTAGCCTTGGTTAGACTCGGATCCCCCTGAATAACAATATTTTTCCCATGATGTGTAAATGTCAACTTCAGATTCTTCCAATCCACTTCAGTTGTTCCCAACGAATAAAGCCACTGCATCCCCAGTATGGCATTAACTCAACATCTTCACAGATACCCTTCCCTTTGACTGCAATGCCTGAGCCCAAAATTACTCCATAATTTGACATTTCCTTTGTACTCAACTGCAACTCCTTTACTAATTTTTCCGAGATGAAGTTGTGTGTGGCTCCACAATCAATTAGCACTATAGCCATCTTCCCTTGTATCATTCCTTTTGCCTTCATTGTCCCAGAATTGGACAATCCCACCACAGAGTTAATAGATAATTCCACCACCACATGACTTTCTTCTGCAATCTCAAGAGCATTCAATTCTTTCTGTTCCCGACCTCCTTCTTCGATAATTTCATATTCATCACCTTCCTCCTTTACAACAATCATTCGCAACTCCCTTTGCTCCTTCATCTTGCACTTGTGATCATGAGAATATTTCTCATTACAACGAAAACACAACCCCTTCTCTTTTCTGGATTGAACTTCAGCATCAGATAAACGCTTCGTCGGTCCTTGTTTTCGTACTTCCTCGGATGTTGTTCCTCGTCAAGTAATAGTTCTCATCGGCCAGTTCATTCCTCCTTTATTTTCTCCCGTATTTGCATTCGTATTGGCCTTAGTACTATTATGGTAATTCGCCGCCCTCCCTCCAGAATATCCGGAAAGATTTGCTTCCTGGCGAATATCCTCTTTGTTCTCCACTTTTTGCGCGATTCGCATCATCTGCACCAATCCCTTCGGCTCACAAAAATCCATCTCCACCTGAATCCACGGTTTCAATCCTGACATAAATGTCTCTTCCACCACCTTCTCCGATAGATCCGACAAGGGAGCTACCCATTTATCGAACAAATTTCGATACTCTTCTACCATCGTCTTCTGTTGAATTCGCAAGAACCTTCCATACAACGATCCCTCCCCCACGGATCGAAATCGCACCAATAATCTTTCCTTCATATTCGCCCAATCTACAAATTTCTCTTGTTCTTCTTGCGAACGATACCAATTCAACGCTGGTCCCTCAAAACTAATAGTAGATATAGTCATTTTTTCAGATTTAGTAAGTTTATGAATTTGAAAATACCTCTCTACGCGAAATAGCCAAGAATCGGGATCATCTCCATTGAATATTGGCATCTCCACTTTTTTGAACTTGTTGCGATCGTTGTTGCCTTCGTCTTCCACTTTCTTATTATCATTTCTGGTTTCGTTCTCTTGTCTTGACGATCCTTCGCCTTCATCCGCATTTGTCTGTGACTTTTGCATCGTTAACTCAGACAGTTTCTCACTCATAATGGATCAATCATGTGCTACCGATTCCATAATTCGCAACAACACCTGGTTCTGTCTCTCCATGTTTTTGGAAATTTCGGCCAACGTCTTCTCGATCGCCGGTATTTTACTCCCTTCTTTCTTAATTCCATGTATTTCTTGGTCGAACATCTCCATCTTCTCTTCGATCCAAGTCTGCACCATCTTCGTCTTTCTTGCCCGAGATCACACACCCTAATACCAATTTGATGGAAGCCGAACAAGTATTTAATTCTACTTTTATTATTGATAATAGAATAGGAACAGAATACTTGTTACAATATCGGAAACCCTCTTCTACTAACCTCTCTCAAGGAAGAACAGAAAATCTCTTTCTACTACAAAAATTCTAACTAACTTTCCCACCCATGATTCCTTTTTATTTATACTAACAATAAGGCCACTAACCCTTCCCCTTTACCAACTCTCATGTGTCATTCATATACACGTGATATCTCTTTTTTTATTTCTTTTTCTCCCTTCTGCTGTACTGGTGTAATATAGGGGGTCTATCACATACTCACTCACATAGGCCCACCCTGAATTTTGTTTGTCGTTGGGAGGACGTTTCTTACCTCTTGAAGGACAACCATGTAATTTTTAACATTGTTCCTTGGTATGACACTGTTTCTTGCAATGCTCACAAATTGGGACCATTTTTCCTTTCTCGTTGGCCTTCTCACTGTCATGAGTAGAGGACCTCGCACTGAAGGCTGTGGAATCAATTGCAAGGGTGGTCAAAATATTCATAGCTCTTGGGCAATCCTCCTCAAAGGGAACTTCAGAGCAAACTTCCATCAGAGAGGGAACAAGTCTCTGGCCCAGTATATGCCCACAAGCTCCATCAAACTTGGAGTTGAGACCGGCAAGAATCCTGGTGGAGGGCAAAGTTTCTCCCATGTTAGAAAGTCAAACTTGTGGTGCCCTTCTAGGATCATTTTAACTGATCGTGACCACAAGAAGTAATTCTGGTCATTCAGCTTTTCCCCTGTAAAGACTCCTGTAGTCTGTGCCACAGAACTAGACATGCAAGTAGAAGATAAATTAGGCAACGAAGTTACCGGATTCTCGGAATACATCGGCACTTGGTTGGAATGTCAGGACTAGATGTATGTGTGGAGGCTCCAAACGTTAACTTAAGAGCTATAAGTTGTTGCCGAACCATTACGAACTATTGGTGTGTGGTGTCCTACACTTTTGGTTTGGATTGGGCCGAGAATTCATCAACTTCAAATCTCGAATTGGAATAAAGATCACCAACACCTCAATTGTTATCCGGTATTGAGTGGTTAGGAAGATGGTTCGGCTACAAATATCAATAAGTTCGAGGCGGCTATTGATGCAGCAAAACGTGGACATCAGGATATTGCAGCTAAAGGTAAACTCCACTTGTAAGTGCGTACAACTACAAGGGAAGGCTCTCTGACGTGTTCTAAGTACTATTCGACAACACGTGAGGGGTCTCTGGTTGCAAGTCTGGCAGTGGTTGCAGTTGGAGGGTTTCTTGCGGCTGCTTGTGCAACTGAAGGTGAGGGTTCGCTGGAGTTGTTTGAAGTCGGTGGAAGAGGTCCTCCATGGCGGCAGCTAACCTTGCATCCGCGGCAGCGGCGAAGGCGGCTTGAATATCGATTGTGGTTCTGTCGACAGTGGCTTCCTCTACACAGCTTCCATCAAGAGTTGTGTCATCTAGGGTTTCGTTGTTATTCCACTCTAATACCATATTGAAAATAATGACAAAAAAACTAACACAGATGTATGTGGAAACCTAGTGCAAGGAGAAAAGGCACGATATTGTTTTCTTATTATTTTCTAATAATCACAAACAGATACAAAGGGAGAAGATAAAGAGCGAAGATAAAAAGGAAAGAAAAATTAGGGTTACAAAGTACCCATGGGCTTTCAACATCAACACAGCCCAAGCCCACAAATTCTAACACTAACAATATCATCTAGGGTATTTAATATTTAAGAAAAAATAGACTTAAACAAAAAGTCAGTAGACTTGTATTCTTCAACCACCAGATAAAACTTTAATTAAAAAGTGATTCTACCAAGACATTATTAGAAAAAGAGAAATAGAGGTCATTTGCCAATCATGGAGAGATACTGCATGCCGGATGTAACCCCTTCTCTTAAGTGTCGGGCTCCAGACATTGATGCCAAATGAAGGTGCATTTTCAATTCAAACTTTTCACCTTCTTCTCCTTCCTCTTCTTTTCATAACCTTAAGACTTTTTAAGTTCTTCCTCCTCTTATTTTTCATTCAGACTTCTCATCTTCTACTTCTTCCTCTTAATCTTGACGTTTCACATTTTTCTTCATTCTATTCTTTTTCACTTTTCTTACTTTTTTCTTCTACTTCTCTTTTGTATCTTCTTGAATTCATCACCATTTCCTTTATTTTCCTAATCTTCTTCTCTTCATATCATCATTTTCTTCTCCCAACTCCTCCATTTTTTAGTTGGTATGAAAAAAAGAAGATAGAACACGAACAAAAAGAGGGAGGCCCTCAAATGCACAGACCATGAACGTGCAACAGTGGAAATAAAATTGATGCTACGTGAGCGTCTGGTTGAAGGAGCTCACCCTGGCTGACATCAAGGCACAATGACCCAAGGTCACCTTGCCTCTCACCTGAGGCGCACGACTTGGGTTGCCTTGAAAACATTGCTTGTGGGTAGACTTATATATCTCTCTCACACATTTTGACATTGCTTTCGCAAATAGTATGGTAATTCAGTTCATGCATGCTTCTGGACCAGCTCACTTTGATATTGTTTATAGAGTCCTAAGATATTAAAAGGTACTCCAAGAAAAGGCATATTGTTCAAAAAACATTACCACCTAAATGTTAAAGTGTAAACTAATGCTGATTGGGCAAGTAGCACACCTGATAGAAAATCCATTTCTAGTTATTGCTCCTTTGTTGGAGGAAATTTAGTTACTTGGCTAAATAAAAAACAGAGTGTGGTTGCAAGAAGTAGTGCAGAATCAAAATTTAGGACATTAGCACATGGTATTTGTGAGGGCATATGGATAAGAAGACTATTGGAAGAATTGAGATTCTCTATGACTGTATTTCACTCCGCGAAGGACTAGTCTGAAATCTAGCACAAAGATGCACGATAATTATCACAATAATTATTGTGAAGAAAGACCTACAGTCCTTCATGATTGGACGAAACATATTGAAGCTGATAAACACTTCATAAAGGAGAAGATTGTTCAAGAAATAATATGCATCACTAATCTTCCAACAACAGAACAAATCGCACTTGTGTTAACAAAAGGTCTTCAAAAGTGGCAATTCAATAACTTAATTGACAAGCTGGCTGTGGATGATATCTTCAAACCAACTTGAGGGGAAGTGTTGATTATTTCCTTTATTGTTAATATTTCCATTGTATTTAAGATATATTTGTGTATTTATTTTTTCCTTATTTGTATTTTCCTAGTATTTTTTCTATTTAAGATGATAACCTTTTTCTTTCTAAGAGAAATAAAAGAGAAAATACATTTTACACAAGTTATTCTAATTTTTATTCTTAAAGGGTAAATTAGTGCTATGATGTGTGACCTCAACAAAATAAAACAAAACAGACCTACGATATGTAGCGTGACTCAACAACTTTACGTGCCTTATGCAACATGTACCTTTACTTGCTTGTCTCCACCATTCATCAATTTGTTTTCCTTTCTGTAGCTGCTCACTATTCAAACATTCTCTTGTTATTGTATTTAGTGACCAAATACGCAAGTTCTGACAACTGCTAATAAAATCAAGCAGGATGCTTTGAGGATTATTCGGATCAGCATTTTTATCTTCTCTATGAAATGATACTATTTTTCTTGTAGTCTCCACCTGGAAAGATATTTGAAACATTAGCGCATCAAAGAAAAAAAAAACTAATCAAACTTCCTTACATAATTTACATTTCCATGTGGCACATGTAACATTTTTTTCTTTATAAAAAAGTGTTTGTACCAACTTTTGCACACTCAACTAATCTCACAAGACAACCCGCTTGATCCTACAAAATTTAGATGTCAAGGAAACTCATAAGAAATTAATTCCTAGTTAAGTGCCCACAAGAGATTGAATCCATGACCTCTTAGTCATTCATTGAGACTGTGTCTTCTTTTTTACCACAGGACCAACTCATGATGGTTTGCAACACAAGTACATGAAAATTAACTTTTCCAATTTTGAGGAAATCAGACTTCGATTCCACAACATTGCTAATGCATAATAACATTTGCTTGTGGAATGACAAATATACTAAGATAATTTTATAAAGCCAAATTTTTCAGCTGCAACATCTAGTTATACTCCATAGTACTTCTCAAAATATTTAGGTGTCGATTACATTCACTCTTCAGTTAGTAAATCTTAGATAAAAGCAATTAGGAGAAAATGCATGACCACATGGGTAGGGTAATGAATTCGTCATTCAAAAGAAAGGGTAAGTTCTCTCCCATCTCCCCTCCCTCCTCTCTCCTCTCCACTCCTATGCTTCAGGCCGTCGGCAAATCCAATTCTCCCGGATTTCTCCCTGCCAACTGTATTTTTCAGATTCAATATGGAAGTGGTCAGTTGCAGAGTTCTACAGTTGCATTATTGCACCTGGAAAGAGAGTGATCGAGTTCATGTTGAAGATAAGGAAGCTCGCAGATTCTTGTCGGTTTCCAAAAATTAACTAGTATGGTTTCAGATGCCGTCTCAGAGTTATTAAGAGATCCAGAGGATAGATACTATCAAAAGCTTGGAGATTTGGATAGAGGATGATAGAAGGTGTCGAAGTTCAAAGAAAAGTTTGTTGGGTGTTAAGCTGCGATTTTGGGCCTAAATCAGGAGGTCATTCAACCTTTAAGGGTCTGTTCAGGGGAAAACAAACTGGGGTGGAGGTCTTTTCACGTGTTGGAAAAATTCTTATCTAAGGAGGAATATGTTAAATAGTTTTTGCGTAATCACTCCAAGGCTATCATTTCAGCACAGACCAAGGTCAAAACTGACACCAAGGATTTTGTTACAAAGAAAAAAAACAAAGTCAATGGATGATTAAGAACACTGAAGTTATTCAAGCTAAATTCGAACATCTTTATATTGTTACAAGACTCTTTGCATTCAATGATTGGAGAGAGATCCGGAACACGCTGGAAATCTATTTTCAAGCAAAGATCATTATCAATTTTTTGTCACGAGAATGCTCTCATAAGTCTAAACCAAGGCTCGATCAAGGACTTCATCATTGAAGAAGGGAAATGATAGGAGATCGGGTCTTTTATCTCAAATTTGAAAATTGTGATAAATTCGAACATACTCGGCTGCTTGTTACAAAAGGATTTGGAGGATGGATAAAAATCAAAAACCTTCCTTTAGATTATTGGTGTAGGAAAACGTTTGAGGTTATTGGCGATCATTTTGGCCTTTTGGGGGACTGGAGAACATTGCTACAGAAATGCTAACTCTCACAAACTGCAGTGACATCCATTCAAGTTAAACAAAACTTATGCGGTTTTATACCTTCAACTATCGAAATTACAGACGTTATTAGAGGTAACATCTTTTTGAATTTTGGTGATATTGAGTGTTTGAATCCCCTCTTTTCTACTAAAGGTATTCTTATGGTTAAATATTTTAAAAATCTCATTGATCAATTGAGAGTTAGGGAGGCCTTGCAAGACAAAGAGGTTGACGTCTCCTCTTTCCCCCTGATTTAGATATTCTCAAATCCACCTTTGCAACTCTCCCCCGGCAAGAAACCCGTTCGAAGCTCTGAATCATTTCTATGATCCCTCACTGACGTTGGTTAAGATGACTGAGACAAATAGGTTGGATGAAACAGCATTTAATGCTCCGGCACATGAAGAGTCACATTTAAAGGGCTTTGTTGAACCTATTGAAACCAGTGATACGAATAAATTAGTGGGCCCCATGCCATCTGTCCCGTTTTAAAAAAAACTGGTATATGAAGAGTTGCAAAGAAGGAAAGAGAATCAAATGGTCATTGGGCATCAGGTTGAACTCTCTGCTGGAATCCGAAAAGGTGCGATTAAAGAAGAGAGGAAATCTTCTCTTGTACTATAAGCTTTGTCTCATTATTATTATATTTATATTAATAAAGAGGTTGTCTTCTTTTCAAAAAAGAAGAGAGGAAATCCGAAAAGGTTATATTATCAAAAAAGGATGGGGTCACGGCTTAGATGGCATTAATTTAGGGTTTAGGGTTTCTGCTTGCTAAGTGGGACGGGAGATTCT
Organism: Cucumis hystrix; assembly: GCA_025688845.1. NCBI lineage: Eukaryota > Viridiplantae > Streptophyta > Magnoliopsida > Cucurbitales > Cucurbitaceae > Cucumis > Cucumis hystrix. The sequence continues at coordinate 62,179 of JACWES010000032.1, forward strand.
CAAAGGCAAAGACACCTTTATGGAGGCAAATAATAAGAAGTATTCATGGCAAAGAGGTATTAGACTAGTTTTTTTTTTTTCCTGAAAAGGAAACAGCCTCTTTATTAATATTAATATAATAATAATGAGATAAAAGCTCATAGTACAAGAGAATTATACAATGAGCATGTAACCATGGATCAGGGGGTGACCTGGGCATCTCACCTAGGCTGACACGCCTATAGCACACGCATCATATCCAACTAAGCTAAAACCCATAATAAAGGAGTAATGCCCAAAGGCAAAACAAACACAAAAGAAGTACAGAGAAATACAAATACAAATGCAAGACTAAACATCCTTCTAAATAAAAGGCGACCAAAAACTCGCACCGAGACAAACTAGAGATCATAGGAGAAAGAACACCACGAGGAGGCTGAAAAGTGGTGACTCCACCGGGGAGTTATGCTAAGAAGCTTGCACTGAAAATATCTCTCTGGAATCTTCCCAAGCACAATTCTGACAATAATACAAAACAGTTGAAAAAAAGTAAACAGAAGCTGTAAGGAGTCACCAGCGGCAGAGCATAAGTGCAGACTGAAGGGGATAAACAGTGACCAAAAACAAAATTCCAAACAAAGATCCACAACTTGTATTCAGAGGAAGGAAATAACTCGAAAATTTTCCAACAAGATTCAGCGGCCACTATCTTTGATCAATTATAACCCATTCTTTCCAGTGTTACTAAAGCCCCAAAGGAATCTGAAATTCACTCACTTCTTTAACCTTCAAAATTACTTGGGACAAAAGTTCAGGAAGCTACTTTCTGATAAACAGCTAAACATCTTCTTCTTTCACAAGTCATACTGACTGCTGGAAATCGTCTTGCCAAACTTAATTACCTCCAAAAGATCAAGGCTCCACAATGAACTTTGATAAAGAAATAAGTTCCAGTCAAATACGTTTCTTTATGATCATACAGTCCATATTAGAATGTGATCCATAAATCTTTTTACAAATGGTTCATAAGCAACAAAGGAGCAAAAGATCTTCGCAAGGAATTGAGGAATTTGGAATAAAACTTTACTTTTTGATACTTGTTGCAAAACCAAAAATGGGATGATCTTTATCTGCTTCCTAACTACCATTTTTTTATTTTGTATTTTTTTATAGAACTGTGATGAAACTTCAACTTTATTGAGAATCCGTAAGCAATCCATAAGCAATAATCCCTCGAAATACAAAATAGAAAATAGGAAACCCACTGCTTTCCTCTCTCTCAAGAAATAACAGAGAATGAAACTACTCACAACAAAATCCTAACCAACTCCCCCGCCTATACTCCTTTCTCTATATATTCTACTTTTTCATTACACATCACTCCCACGTGTATTTATTCACACGTGCTACTTCCTTTTTCCCTCTTCTACTATATTTATATACGATAGGAGGTCTATCATTACACTCCTCCAAATTCACCTCGTCCTCTAGGTGAAAATCCGGATGTTGCAGCATATCGTCATAATCCTCCCATGTTGCCTCATGTAGCGGAAGTCCCTTCCAACTTATTAACACATCCCATCCTCCAATCTTGTTCTTTAGACACCCATAAACTTCTTCCGGAACAGCCTTCCATTCATGATTTTCTGTCATGATATCTACTTGATTCTCTAGGTGTGAACCCATGAGCTTCAGTTGAGATACATGAAAAACAGGGTGAATTGTAGCGTTGTCTGGTAAGTCAAGCTTATATGCTACTGGACCAATCTTCTCAATCACTTTATACGGCCCGAAGAACTTAAGGGAAAGCTTCTCATTCCTCTTCTTTCTTAAAGAAACTTGCCGATAAGGTCTTAATTTCAATAAGACAAGATCACCCACCTGGTAATGCACTTCTCTTCTCTTCAAATCAGCATATTTCTTCATTCTATCTTGGGTCATCCTTAAATGCTCCTTCAAAGCCCCAAAACCACATCCCTCTCCTTAAGTTGTTCATCTTATGTCGAATTAGACGTCTCCCTGTCTCCATAATAAATCAAAGGAGGAGGTAATCGTCCATAAACCGCCTGAAAGGGTGTCACTCCCAACGACCGATGATAAGTCGTATTATACCAATATTCTGCCCAATGTATCCATCTCACCCATTCTTTCGGCTTCTCTCCACATAAACAACGCAAGTAACTTTCCACACCACGATTGACCACTTCTGTCTGCCCATCCGTTTGAGGATGATATGATGTACTATGGTTCAATCAGGTACCTACTAATTTAACAATTCCTTCCAAAATTGGCTTAAGAACACCTTGTCCTTGTCAGAAACTATGGATTTAGGAAATCCATATAATCGAACTACTTCTTTGACAAACAAGTCAGATACGAACTTTGCTGTGAATGGATGCTTCAACAGGAAGAAGTGTCCATATTTACTAAACTTGTCTACCACCACAAACACAACTTCAAATCCGTTTGCCGGTAACCCTTCAATAAAATCCATCGAAATGTCCTCCCACACCCTATTAGGAATTTCCAAAGGTATTAACAACCCTGCTGGACACAGTGCTAATGTTTTGTTACGCTGACAGACCATACACTCCTCGCAATACTTCTTCACATCTTGCTTCATCCCTTCCCAAAACAATTCTCCAGCTCTCCTTTTATACGTACGTAGAAATCCTGAATGTCCACCAAACACTGAATCATGATATGTGTGTAAAATCATGGGAATCAGTTTGGAGGATTTAGATATCACCATTCTGTTTTTATACAACAGCATTCTTTGTTTCATCGAGTACTTTTTGTTCTGTTCTTCTTCCTTCCCTTCTATTTCTGATTTGATTTTCTGCAATTTCTCATCACGAGCTACTTCTGCCATTAGTACTGCCACATCTATCAAATTTGGAGCTGTTAACTGATTTAATTCAACCCTGGATGGCACCCTAGATAGAGCATCCGCGGCCTTGTTCTCCAACCCTGGTTTATATAATACTTCAAACGAATATCCAAGAAGTTTGGAAATCCATTTCTGATATTGTGGTTGAATCACAAGCTGTTCCAATAGAAATTTCAAGGACCGTTGATTTGTTTTCACCACAAATTGTCTTCCCAACAGATATGGACGCCAACCTTTGCACTGCCATAACTACAGCCATCAGCTCTCTTTCATAAACCAGTTTAGCCCTATCTCTCACTGCCAAGGTGTGACTATAGTAAGCAATTGGCCTCTTATGTTGCACTAGCACTGCTCCCAGCCCATACCCTGAAGCATCTGTTTCTATTTCAAATGGTGTGATAAAATCTGGTAATGCCAATACTAGAAGAGTCATCATAGCTTCTTGTAGCCTAATAAAAGCTTCTTGTGCCTCCCCACTCCATTTGAAACCCCCTATCTTCAATGGCTGTGTCAAAGGGGCTGCTATTGTGCCATAATGTTGCACGAACCTCCTATAATACCCAGTTAATCCCAAAAATCCACGAACTTCTCTCACATTAGTTGGTATCGGCCACTCTTTAATAGCCATGATCTTTTCTGGATCCACCTCCACTCCTTCTCCGGAAATCACATGCCCCAAATAGTCCACCCTCAACTGAGCAAAACTACATTTCTTCTTATTAGCATATAGTTCATTCTTTCTCAATACTTCCAGAACTACTCCCACATGAGTCAGATGAGTTTTCATATCCCTACTATATACCAATATATCATCAAAAAAATACTAGCACAAACTTCCTCAAATATGGTTTAAACACAGTATTCATTAGTGATTGAAATGTTGAAGGAGCATTTGTTAATCCAAAAGGCATTACCATCAATTCGTAATGACCTTCATGAGTTCTGAATGCAGTCTTCTCCACATCCTCTGCACACATTCTGATCTGGTGGTAACCGGCCTTCAGATCAATTTTTGAAAACATGACAGTTCCATTCAATTCATCAAACAGCTCTTCAATCACTGGTATGGGAAATTTGTCCGGTACAGTCATATTATTCAGAGCTTTATAATCCACACAAAACCTCAAGCTCCCATCTTTCTTTCTTACCAGCAGCACTGGGCTTGAATAGGGATTGGTGCTCGGTCTAATTACTTTAGATGCCAGCATTTCTTCAACCAACTTTTCCATTTTGGCCTTTTGTTGATGTGCATAACGATAAGGTCTCACATTCACTGGATCTACTCCCTTCTTTAGATGTATATGATGCTCTATCATCTGTCGTGGTGGTAATGTTTTAGGCCATTCAAAAACGTCTTCAAAACTTTTTAATACTACCGCCACAG